>BMAO01034164.1:0-40081 GCA_019973975.1 Trichonephila clavata
GATTTTTTCTATTTTCATTACGGAAAAATGTTTCATTCACTTGAATAACAGGCATTATGGGATATTTATTTTCAGAATTATGATCAAGTGACACTAATGCAACCTGCAATAGAATCTTACTATTCCAATTGAAATACAACGGTATCTAATGACAATGACACTTTGTGTAGTTTGTGTAATAATGTCCCTTGTTATTCAAAACAATAGTTCTTGAAAGAAAATAAATATTAAAAATGAAGAGTTTGACTCATATGTCGCAAAACGAAAAAGTCAAATTCTTGACGACTAGGATACTATAGTCCTAATCTCGCATAAAAATTTGATCACAGATTTCGACCATTTCCAAATTCTACTAGGGTAATAATTTTTTTAATAGATAATTCTCAGATAAATAGTAATAAATGCGAGATAATTTTGTATTTAATACTGAAAAAAGGAAATTTAAAACTTCATAAAGATGTTTCACACGAACAATATTTACAATTAAATTATAAAATTAAAAAGTAAATTGAATGAACATTACTGTATGACAAAATTTAATGAAGAATAGTAAATCTATTGAGATATCGTAAGGGAATAAGAAAAGAACATCAGAAAAATAATAGCATTAAATGCTTTTCTTAATTTTAGAATTATTCATTGATTATTTTTTTCAAATATTAAGATGCCACTCAACACAACATAATTTATAATTAAAAAAAACTCTATTATAAAAATGTTTTAGCTAAGCTCTTTTGGAATTAAATTATAATTACTTTGTCTTATGTATTTCAATTCAAAATAATAAAAAGGATAAACAAATTCAGATGGATTTAATAAATATCCTGGATAAATTTTTGAAGTTACTCATAAAAAAATCATTTCAGAAATAGTACAAGATCTATCGAATTTATTATATTTATGTCTCAAGAGGGTTAAATAAAGTCATTAGATATAACCTGAGATTTATCTGAGAAAATAAAAAAAATCAAATTCCATTGATACCTTTTCTTATTCAAGTTTTGAGCTATTTTCATAAGTGGTTCGTTTAATATTCAGAACGAAGTAATGTTTTGATTTAATAATTAAAATTAATAATTTCTGGAATAAATCTTCGTAAATTACTTATCTATTTGTAACATGAACTAAAATGAATATACAGTCGACTCTCGATAATTCGAAGTTGAAGAGACCAATGACAAACCTTGAACTATCAAGAGTTCAAATAATCAAAAGGGTGGGGGAAAAACTCCCAAAGTACATCTTGAGAATTTTTTTCGAATACATTTGAATTTAAAACTTTTAATTTAATATTTAGAATATAAAATTAACACAAGGTGTATTCACAGTTTCACACTCAGCAGCGGTGTATGCATAATATTATCGACGCTGTGTAAGCACTTTTCGACTTAACACTCTACCAAAAAAATTCGATCAGTTATTTTTATCCTCTCCTCCATCGCTTCTCTTCTTTCTCCTCCTTTCGTCTTTCTCAACCTCTAGAACAGGACTCATTTACACCCCTCTATATCTCTCCATTCCTCATTGGAAATAAAATCGTTTCGCTCCTAATTCCCTCAGACACTACCCCCAACACTATTGGTTCTTTAAGGTAGGGTCCAGTACGGCCCATTCCCTATTTGGTACCACATGCTATAAGCCATCCTAATGACATAAATCGTCATGTCAGTCCAACACCAAAATACACAATTCTTCTTCACAATAGTGGACCATCCTTTCTGAACACATGTGTAGCAAGGCCACGTGTTAAACGAAAGATACGGATGACTAACCACTAGTGTGGTTGGTCTATTGTCGATCTGAAGAAGAAAATGATAAAAGTGTATTTTCGTCTGAGGAACCCGAAAACAAAAGAAGGAGTAACAGACAGATGGTCATCAAAGGGGCTATGTTACAGGGGAGATATCCAGAGACAATACAACACAAAACTTTAAAGCTCCAACATGCTTGCTACAGGACTATTCATGATAGTGAATGTTCGAATTGTTGAGAGTTTTTAAAAGATAGCTTCACATTATACGCTTGTTGTAGTATGGCCAGCCACAGATTTTACTTTGAAATATTGAATGTGCCAAAACGTATGGTTTTAGTTCGAAATATCAAGAGTTTTTCTAAAGACTGGTCATATACTTCGAATTAGAGAGAGGTTCGTATTATCGAAGGTTTGAATTAGCAAAAGTCTCGACTATATTATATATAATATAAATATATATATATATATAACGTACCCGGGTACAAATAACTATTCAAAATAACACTTGACACAAAGCCCCGATTCGATTACCTCAACAGGGAACACTAAGATGGGTTTACATTGACTGGCGTAGTAGGCCATGTATCAAAGTGGATAGGTAGGCCACCATGAGTAGGCCATGTATCAAAATTCCTTGTGGGTCCTTTTTCAGGGCTGCTTAACATTTTACGATTTTTGTTCACACATGTTGTAGCCCCTGAAGTCTGGGGCCCTTTATCATGGATACAGCGGATATGATGGTAGCTATGCCTCTGTTCAAATTCCAGTTGAGTTATATAAGTTTATATAACCGAGCACAAATGTACCATTTAATTAAAATCACCACTCATATATCTGTTCAATGCTATCAAGGGTCATATTCAACTTAAGATTCAATATCTCGATAAAAAAAATTCTAACGACGATAACCAAAAATGAATGATGAGCCCTGATTCAACAATACTCAATAGTAAAGAACTTATATCAGTTTATTAACGACTAAAAAAAAAAAACAGTTTTACGTAGAAATCATTTAAAATTTTCTCTTGAATAAATTCCTTAAATTGAGAGAATTGAAAAGTTAACTTTCAGTGAATGCATATTGTACAAATTTTTTTATAAAAACAATTCAGAAAAGCATATATTCAATAAGATGATTCTAAAAAATCAAATATTTATTTTCGAGTAAGAAATATTCTTACCTCCAGTAATGGTAAGAGTTGCAAAAACATACTCAGCTTCTGTTGCGCCAGCCTCATTATGTGCTGACATTAGTAAGTTGTACCAAGTTGCAGGATTTAGACCTGTGACAACAAATTCTTCGTGTCTTGGATCTAAGTTACTTGAGACGAGCACCCATTCTCTCTGGCCTTTTGCTTTGTATTGCACAACAAAAAACGATATGGGACAACCTCCTGTTTTCCAAGCGTACAGGTTTAGTGTCACAAAAGTAGTGTTGATGTTTAGCAAAGCCATTTTCTCTGGAGCGATAGGGGCTGAAAATAGATTATTTCATTAGATTATTGGGAAATTGAGTAAAAGCTTTTAGATATATTCCATCTAAGTTGTCTTAACCAACTAAATAAAACTAAATTTAAACGGTAATATACTGATAGAAAGAGAATATGCAACATAAGTTCTGATTTTTTTTTTAAACAGAATTTGGTACGTGCTATATAAAGTGAATCTACTCCAACAGGAAAACTTTTTCCTTCAGTTATAAGTAAAAAATAATCTGTTATTTGTAAGTTTAAATGTCGTAAAATTAAAATATGAGCGTGTGTACATGAATACAAAGTAATATTTGTTACATAATTCAAAACATTTATGCACTCTCTTCAATTATCAGACATACACACACAAACAAACAAACAAAATCTTTAGATTCAAAGCTGAATTTATCAAGTTTTAAGAATTGAATCAAATTGTGGTCAAGTATACAATCGCTTAGTTGCAGTAATTGGAAACTAAGTATGAACAATAATATAGTACGAAATTTATCTTTTCGGTCATTTAGAAGGTCATTACAATGTGCCAATTTTAACTAATTAAAAATTTATTTTAGTCAATTGGAAAAGATAACCAAGGTATAATAAGCATGACATCAAGGCTATGAATATGAAATGCACATAAGAATCTACTTAAAATTCTAGTTTCATTATAGATACTATAAAAAACACGAGATTTCCCAAAAAAATGCTTGCACGGCTTTAAAATTTTCTTATATTGCTATTAATTATAACTAAAAAATTCAACTTGAACGAAAATATTACCATAAGAAATCTTATCACTTAGTTTTATGCAACTTCTTCAATGTATTGGCCATGTCATTTACTAGCAAATGAAAGCAAGAAAACAAATCCAGGATACAAAGGTTCAAAAATTTAAATTACTTCTAATTGTTATCATTTTACGAATATCAGATTAAAATGGAATGCTTTCAAACCAGAAACAATTGTAATAAAACTACAGGAGAGAAAAAAAGCTACTTATAAACAGGCATCTGATGTAAAATTAAAATTATGAAATTTCCTTGATAAGCTTGCTAATTCTCTGCCTACTTTTTAATTATTAACTTACTAATGAATTAAAAAAACACATCAGAGATCGAGATTAAACCTAAAGGTAGCCAATTAGCTCAATTAATAATTATGTAGATAGGATTTAAATTTTGAGAAGTAATTATTTCATATCAAAAGCAATTATTTTAATATGCGAATGGATTCGAATTTTATAATCCTCTCTGTTTCACAACAAAATGAAAAAAAAATCTAGGTCATTGTCTTTTTAAATATAATTTTCTCTTTCAAAACGTTGATCTCCATTTTTTACAATAATCTTCTTCATAATACAAATATATGTGCAACGAAACACAATAAAAATGAATAGTTAAAAAAAAAGTATTTCTTTGCAGAATTTTCCTTTAACCTTTTCTTGTTTCCTGTCTACATTAATATCTTGTTTTTCATGAGATATTTTCTCATTGTCAGAATCATTTTACTTATATTTTGCATTCTTTGAACTCTTAAGAAATTCGAATATATTCCCTTTAAAGAACTTACACTGTTGAGAATAAAAAAAAATATTTAAAAAAAAATAAACTGGTATTCACAAAGAACAAAGAGTATTCATAAAGCTTTACCTCTCTTTAAAGAATTCTCTATCAAAGCTAATACACATTTTTATTTTTGATAAAAAAAAAGGAATGACAACAGAAATCTGAAAATATGACTTGTCCTACCAGGATTCTAATTACGAAAAATGTATTTTGCATAAAATCTAGTATAAATGTCTGAAAATAATAAAAAACATTTCTACCTAAATTTATTTTTTTAATTTAATGATTGTTATTAAAATATGTCAATATATGAAAAAAACGCAAGTTATCTTTAATTTTATATGAAAATTAGCAAAAAACTTTAAAAAATTCGTGCTGATCATAGTAATCTTATAATTTACATAATACCCTTAAATGCTGCATTTTGGCATCTTTAATGCTGTTTTCGCCAACGTGAACTTAATGCGAAGCACATTTTCAGACAGAAAAAATGCCTCAATTTTTATAAAAATTTGTGCCATTGTAACTCATGCATTTGTTTATAATATAGTGTTTTAAAAATTTCAAAATATTTCATAAATAATCAGATTTTTCTTTTAACATGTAAAGGGATAGCTCATTTAGCATTACATATGTATAGGAGAAAAAAAGGGGAAACACATTTTATAAAAGAAAAAAATGTGTCAACTCGTATAAAAACGAGTAGTATGATAAAATAAGTGATTCTCTACAGGACAATGAAGACAGAATATAATATTAATGTTTAAGTAGATTTATATCTGAAAAAATATTCCGAATTCGGGTCTTATTCTTTAACATTAGCCGAAAACAGCCTTAAATTATTATTACGACATGCAAATGAATATAAAACTGTAAATAAAATATATTTAATAATTTTACAAAAAACAAGTTATATTGTTGTTTTTAGATGTTAATATAATGACGTGTTTTCATACTTTCTAGAATGTTACACAATTGTATTCTCCTACCGTGTGAAGTATCAAAGAATTTGCATTAAGATAAATTTAAACGTATATAAAAAAATTATTTATATCGTACATGAACTATTAATTTTATTGTGGGAGATAAATTGCAGATTTTAAAGGAATTTATATGAATTACTTCTTTTAACAAATATTTATTCCATCGAGTGTTTTCAAAAATAATTCAAAATAAATTCATTTTGAAAGGAAGATAAAATGCACACGAGTACTTTAAGTAAGATGACTAAATTCATTGAAACAAGAAGAAAAAAATGTCTTAATTATAATTGGTGAAATAAAACTGTAATCATTTCCCAGCCTCCTTGTTATCAAGATATGGATTCTTGAAACATCTGGTTGTTTCGGAAAATTGATTAAAATTATTCCGTTTAGAGAGTAAAAAGAGGTATTGCAGAACGCGACTGTGGATATGAACAGTGTTCCAAAAGATACCTTCCAAAAACGTTTTGGGCATTGAAAGGGTTCGTTGGCTAAATGTGGGGAAACACAAGTGGTCTTTGAAGGAAAATAGAATCCTAATTTCATCACAAAAGAAATATATTTTATCCCGGTGTGACGTCGTGACCTCAAGTTTACTTAATTTCTGGGCAGCTGGAGGGATCACACAGTTTAAGTAAAATCACTTTTTTATGTACAAACTTTTCCATAAATTGACACTTCTATAATAGAATCTATCAATACGAAAATTTACACCTCTAGCTATCAGATTTTTGTATCGTCAACCGCTGTGCTCTTTCTCTTGGGTATGCAACTGGATACTGTAAAGACCGCAACTATTCGCTATTTGTATCGTCGACCACTAATCTCTTTCCGCTCAATATCCTTGCAATCAAGATTCGTGGAAAGGAGGGGGGGGGGTTAAAACAGGATTCGTCTTCACACCTTTCGTCTAAACCTAACACCTTATAAATCCTTTCGCTGATCTCCCAAATCGTTGATCGCCCCTTCGCAGTGTGTTCGCTCCTACAGCCGGACTTGCTGACCTCCTATCATTCGCCTTCCCACCGCCTAGCAGACTTTCGCTGAAAATCGCAAAGTTCCAGGCCAACTTCTTTTCTGTGTATTTAAACTTCTTGGGCGGGCCTCTTTTACGACCCTTACAATTTCTGATTGGAAGGAGCATGGATTTGCCTCCATCAGTCCTGCGGTCCGCAACTTCGAATCCCAGGCTGATTTTGTTGTTCCTTTCTTCTTCCAGGATACCAAATGCCTATCCGGACTGTGACCTTCTTGTCACCATATATCGAAAACCACATGATGGACCTAAAAGTGATTTGCCATTTAGACAATGGGAATACAATCCTTTGTACTGCTTACACACAATAGCCGACACCCCCTCCCATTGACAACCATTGGAACAGGTGTGCCCCGAGTATAGTTCGCTTTGAAGAGAAGGCAAATTCGACTTTTCGCCTCAGGACGTGAGAGGGGGGGGGGAAGAAGCATAACAGAGTCAGCTGTCTTTATAGAAACGATGCTACATTGGATATGTTATTTGGACACGTTTTAGGACAACCCGATGACAACTATAATGTGTATTATAACTTAATGGTGATTTGGATATTTTTTTATTCAGAAAATATGTTCGTAAATGTAATTTCAGCTCTTAAGCTTAAAGTAAAAACAGTCATAAGAAAAAAATTTGTAAAACCAAAATTAAGTGAAACACCAAAATTGCAACTACTTTATTTTAATCTACTAAATATAAAAATTGTTTAGACAATAATTGTAAAAAGGGTTGACAAAATTCAAATTCAAATGCATATTAATTTAAAAATTTTTAATCAGTATAATTGTTTGAAACCCTATAAGTGCATCGCTATTTACTACACAGTTTATCTTTTCAGAAATATTTATTTAAAAAAAGTCTCAAGATTTCAAAAATATTTTTTTTTTATTTGGCTTCCTTTCACATTATTGTTACCTTCACAAAGTTGATTAATTCATGCTAGACTATAATTTGGTTTAAGTTTATATATATATGTTAAGTTTTCTTATTTTCTTCAGCTAAATAATTTTAAGTAACACAACGAACCGCAAAATCAAAAACAACATTCAACTGTAACAATTCAATTTTAAGAGTCTCCTTGTATTGAAAATTAAATTTTTCCTGCTTTATTAAATCAATTCACTAGGGTTGCTGCGCTCACCTTTTAGACTCAACCCACACAATTCAATGTATAACCCAGAACTTGAAGCACATTTTGTTACATGATTTAAAATATTACAGTATAAAAATGATCGATTTCTTCTTCTAATACTTCGTAAAAATCCATTGGGTATTCCTTTTTTAGAATTTTTATCTCTGTTTATTTGCAACAAATTTGAAATTATGCACCGAACTGGTATGTTAATACATTTTGAAAAAATATCCTTCTCTCAAGGGTCATAAATATTTCAACCGGCTAAATAAATTCCATTACGTTCTATGAATAATTGATAGCCTTCTCGTCATAACTCGATCTCTTTGTTTAAAAAATTTTTAATGAATTAGAGTTAACTCAAGCTACGCTTCCATTTCCAGAACATTATATTTTATTCAAAGCTTTTGTTCAATTTCCTGGATATTTTCATTTAAATTACTTTCGTGATTTAATTGGTTTCTCTCATGCATGCCATTGAACAAAAATACGAATTACTTTAAACTAAATGTTTATGTTCCAAGGACAGGAAGTCATAAATACGTAACTGGAGGGTAATTTTATCTGATTCAATGTTTTGAAACTTTGCTTAATAAAAACCCTGATGTAAAGATTTTATAAATGTGATACAGAAGCAGAAATATACTGCTTAAGTAATGAGTTTTTAGAGGAGGAATCTAATGTCAATAACTTATTAATTCCTGATTAAAATTGTAAGAAAGGTTCATATATATCAGAGTAAAATTAAATTAAAATTAGAACTAAAGAACTGATTTATAAAGAATTTCACAAAAATTATTTTCTAACCTTAACCAAAAAGTAGTCGTTGAAAATTATTTTAGATATAACATAACTATATGAGTGTGGCTCAGCTGTAACTAGTATACTCACTGCGTAAACTAGTACACTAATTAAAAGCTTAATTATCAAGGACAGCTGGCAGTTTTAACTTAAGGCACCTAGGTTCTCAGTACAAGTAACCTTAATAATGAAACGTTCGTTATTGTGGAATGCAGTGTAGATGGGAGTTGAAAATGCGACTTTTGTAGAATTATTTATTTAACAATGAAATATTCACAGAACTTAAAATATGAAATATGTTCAGCAATTCCATTGATTTAACTTGTAGAAATGACTTTTAGGTTACGTTATTATATAACCTAAATTCTTATACAATCTTATAACTTTTATGCTAAAACTAAGTTTATTTTTTTTCCATAATGTTTCCGTAAAAAAGGTTTAAAAAAATAACATATATTCTATAGCAATTTTCAATTACTTGTGAAAGCAGACACGTATAAGAAGTAAAATAGACTTTTAGACGGAATCATCGACTGTACATTAGTTTATACTGTGAATTAAACTCTCCAGTGGATATGCTTTAATTTTTTACACGAGTAAATACCTGTTGTACTTCTTACGATATATCAGTTGTTCTCAGCTCAGCATTTGCAGAAACTTCTTAAAGTAAGAAAATACAAGATACTTCATTCATAATAGCCTTGATATAAGGCATTTAGAAAAAAAAATAGTACATATCTACAGTAATAATTAAATTTTAATATTATTAGAAACAAAAAAAATATAGGATTCATGTGTTGATTTGAATATGATCTATAAAGTAGTTATGATTTGTCTTATCATTATGTTAGTTTGAGTACTCCAAAAGCTGCTTGCTCATAATTATAAATCTTCTTTTTAAAAGTGATCATATTTCTTATTCTATATTTTTTTGCAAAGATTTTGACGAAGGATTTTTACAAAGTTAAACTCTTTCATTTAGGGTTTTTTATTATTCTATTTAACTTATCTTTAATTATATAAAAATCTTCAACATGAAGCAATTAGATATACTGTGTTAGGATTCGTTGCAGATATACACTGGTGTGCAAAAATTAAGGACGAAGTCGAAAAATTAGCATATCAGCTGAACGAAGAGGCAGAGCGGACAGAAAGACCAATCAGGAGATTAAGTGAGGTGATGCACGGTAGCACATGCGCAGATATGCAGGTAGACGTAATGGGGAGTGTCTGAGTAGTAAAGCATGTTGTCGGTGTAAGATTAGTATTTCTGGCAAAGAGATTGCACACCGTATAGCAGTTAAAATCACACCGAGTTGCTGCCTCAGCGAGAAATGGCGAATAATCATCTGTTAGACGACATCTGGATGCTTTTACCCGAGGTCGAATCATTGGGAAGTTGGAGGAAGGTCGCAGTGTGACAAGTGTGGCTGCAGAGTTCGGAATTGCTCACAGCATCGTTTCACGACTTTGGAGACAATTTCAAACTACAGGAACAGCTATCCGGGGTTCAGTAGTGGTCGTCCACGAAGAACCACACCGCAGATGACCGGTATATTGCCTTACAGGCCAGAAGAAACAGGCAGCAGACAGCGGGAGAAATCGCTAGACACACGACACAGGCTACTGGACGACCAATATCGCGTTTTACCGTGGCCAGAAGACTGCACGGTGGTGGTCTGTTTGCACGACGCCCTGTACGGTGTGTACCTCTAAAGCCTGCCCATCGGAGAAGGCGTTCTCTGCGGTGCCGGGAACACCGGAATTGGAGAGACAATGAATGGGGACGAGTACTCTTTACAGATGAGAGCAGATTCAGTCTGAGTAGCGATTCTCATCGCTTACTCATCTGGAGAGAGCGGGGAAGCCGCAATCATCCCTCGAACATCAATGAAAGGGACAGGTATGGAGGTGGTGGTGTTCTCGTTTGGGGAGGCATCATGCTTGGTAGTCGTACAGACCTTCACATCTTCGACGCAGGTTCAGTCAACGGACCCGTTATTGTAACGAGATTCTTCTTCCATATGTGCGTCTTTATAGAGGCGCTATGGGTCCGCAGTTCCTTTTCATGGACGACAATGCACCATGTCATCGCACAGTAGCTGCCGAACAGCTCTTAGAGAGTGAGGATATTGAACGTATGAATTGGCCAGCACGATCTCCGGATCTCAATCCCATCGAGCATGTATGGGATTTTCTAGGCAGATGCTTGGCAGCTCGTACCTTACCACCAGTAACAATTCAGGAGCTTCGATTGGCGCTGCAAGACGAATGGGCAGCAATGCCTCAACAACTCATTGACACCCTCATTCTCAGCATGGGCAGACGCTGTGAAACCTGCCTAGCAGTCAGGGGAGATCATATCCCCTACTAAAGACCGGATATTTCTTGCTGGACACCCATCACAGGGATGTTTCGGCCTTCAGTCGCATTGCGCTCCATGCTACTTTTTCAATAAAGCTTCTTTTTATCCCTCTGATTTCTCTTTTAGTAAGTGTTGCTTACATTACTTATGTCCTTACGTATTGGGATCTTACGGTATTAAATGTGTTGATTTGGAATGCTTTTGTACAAAGTTATATTGAAAAAACCGTCTCGTCCTTAATTTTTGCACACCAGTGTAGTTCATGTCAATATATATTTTCATCAATGAGATAGTTATAATTTTAAACTGTATTCTTAGTTTGTTTCTCAAAAACAGATAATTCTTGAACAATACGCTAAATAACTTCAAAACTTTATGATTTTTAAATTCTTAATTCAGGAACTCATCTAATGTGTTATTCTCATTTACGCAAAGTGAAATAAAAGTCAACAAATAACAAAACAAATATCTAATTGTGAAATAAATATGATCTGTGTGTGTGTATGTGTTTCGGCTTCTGTCCAAAGATTTACGAATAAAACGAAATACTGCATGAAATTAACGAAATAACTAAACTTTAATCTCCAGAAGACCTTACTCTAGCACAAAGAGAAGAGAGAACTAAAAAATGTCATAATTCCGATTTAGGCATTTATTTGTCGTAAAATATTCACAAGTGGGTCCATTGAACGATTATTAGATATAATTAGATAAAATTTTAAAAAATATAAATTTTCCCCCAGAAATTATTTGGCTTTTAATAATAGTAATTTTTAAAATTGTCAAAATAAGTTCCTTGTTAATACATTTTGCAGGAACGCAGTGTCCGTATAAAAATGTTTTATTTAAAATTTTATATTTCTTCCACAATCTTCTGTAATTCCTTAAATGTGGGCGAACATATGCTCAATATAATGTACAAATGCAATCACAGTATTCTTAAGACCACAAATTTCGTCATAATTGTAATAAAACACGCAAATTAGGAGTTTTATAGACATGCCTTTTGTATCTTGCTATTCACAATTTAATATTTTACCTGTTTTTTTTTTCTATTTCAAATTTTACATACTTTACTAAACGGAACTATATAATAGCAAAAGAAAATAATGTTATTTTTCAACTATATTTGTATATTATGCTTCTTTTTGTACTCGTATATATTTGGAGTTTAAATATATTAACTTCTCTTCGGGGATTAATTTTTTTTCCTCAAACAGTTAGAGAACATCAATATCTTCCTCAATCTAAACATCTGCTGAAACACATTCAGTGAAGGATCTTGAAAAAAGATTAGTTATTAGTATTCTTTTAATAAGATGTGAGCACTGGCCCAGCACTGGTCAGTACAAATATAGTATTGATAATGCTTTTAAGGTATCTGACTCCTTGCGACAACTTTTATTTTACAAAAAGAGACATATGGGAATTCTTTTTTTGTGGTTTTAGATTTGTTTAGTACATTTTAAAAAAATAGGCTAAAATTAAAAAAAGAAAAAATTACCCTAATGGTAAAAAATGAGTAAAACATTTACAAAAAACTACATAAATGGGCCCATTCTGTACCAAAAGTTAACGAACAAATTTAAAATTTTTCAATTCTGATGTGTTGCTATGTTATTCATTTTTGAAATAACCTTCAAGATATGAGATATTTTAAATTTGACAAAATCTAGAGCACTTTACCATAGTTATTGTATGAAATTGCTTAAAAAATAGTGATTATATTAACATAAGGGACTATAAATTTTGTAATAAAACAGTGATTGATAAATCTGACCGTTAAAACATTTCTACTATTTCATAGAACATACACAAAACATTTCAGTTAATTATTTTCAAAACCTTTTTGAGAAATGGCTGTTCTAGTTTGAGCATTTAAAAAAAACACATTTCGAGTAAAGCGCGTTTTAAAGTATGACATCTTGCTTAAAGTAATGGCATTTGAATTTACTAAAGCACTTGTAGTTTTTTTTCTTGTGAACGGAAAATAATAAACTTGGTATTTTTATAAAGCTTCTGCGATGGCCTATAAAATAAAATAATAAAAAATATGCCATTTTTTGGCAAAATTCACAATTATAGGGTAGTCGGATACCTTAAAACAAATAAATTTAAATAAAACTAATCTTTATGACACAAGATCTTCGATACAAGCGTTCTCCCTCTTTCTTCAAAAGAGAAAAATTATCTTTTAGTTTGAAATGAAGTTTAATAAATAAAATTAAAAATTAAATTATGCTGGGAAACGTGACAGCAAAAATCTAATAAAAAGCACTTTTCTTTTTATAATAAAAATGTAATAAATTTAATGGGACATTAATCAATACTTTTTTTATTTATTGAACTCAAATAAAGTAATTCTCATGTACCACGAGTATCACACGGGGCTTACAGAAGTAAGTAAAACAAAACAAAATAAGATAAATAAAATAAAAAGTAAATAACAAAACACAACAGTTACGAACTAATGGAACAACAAAAAAAAAATAAGTTATAAAGACAAAAATACATTACAAAACAAAATAATCACGTAAAAAAACCAATACATTTAAGTTACAAAAACAGAGAAACTAAAAATTTACAAAAAATTACAAAATCAAATCAATGATGATACATTAAATCAATATGAAACACATATTTACAGCACATGAACTCATTCTCTTAAATCAATATCTAAGAATACAGTAACTACTAAAAAAATGCATATTGTAGTATAAAAGATATCAAAATAAAAAACATCAGTAATAAATAAAACGAAAAAAAGCTGAAAGGGCAAAACATATAGCACTATGTGGATAGAGATGGATAGAAGAGTACTTTTGGAAACAAAAAGAAAATTTTAAATAAGAAAGTTAATTATTGAACAAAAAGGAAGTGATAAAGTTACATTATTATGTGATACACTATATATATATATATATATATAATTTGAAAACGTATGCTAGCCACACAATTTAATGCTATAATCCACTACATTGAACCATAAGCAAATGAATTAAAGAATATGTACATATTAACAGATGTCCTTTTAATCTCAGCACATTTAGTTTTATCTATATTTTTTTTAAAGATTATGAAACGGATTTAAGATGTAAAGTTTAAGATGTTATTTAACTTAAAATAATCATCTGAAAAATAACTTCTGCAATCGCGCTTTTCTAGGCAATCCTTCATTTTTTTTTAAGTCTGTAAAATGATTTCAAAATAAATTAATAATTTATGAGTCAAATCCCCTTGGAATAAAAAAAAGTTCTTTTTTAGGCGCATTTTCCAAAAAAACTCAATTAAATTAGCTTACCCTATTATTGAATTACTTTTTCTCTTAAAGAGACAAATTACGTAAAAGTTTTAAATTTTTGATGAGGCTCCTTTCCAATTAGCTTCAAAAGATTTATTTTTAAAAAAAAATCAGGTATCTTTTCATTAACTAAAATCTTTATTAACTAATCTCTAAGATGATTAACTAATCTTTGATATAAAGAAGACATTAAAATCCTCAGAATATATTACAAATTAATGTTTAACACGATAGATTAATGTTTTATATCACAACATATTTTGCTTTTATCTTTACAATAACTAAACATTAAAAATTAATGAATCAGGATTTTTAATTTATTCAAATAATCGTTTAAAACTATTTAAATGAAGTATCGAATAATATACATAGCTTATGAGTTGTTTGAAAGCAGGTAAAAATATTTTTTACTGAGCTTTACCAAATAATCTCTTGCTTTCTGTCATATGCCATCATATTAATATTAAAATCATTTACTTTTTAAGCATTTACTTAAATCTTAAAATTGTGTGTGTGATAACATAAAGAGAGTATTAATGCATTTTCTTTGGTAAAAAGGAAAATTAACTGGTTTAAAATAATTCTTTCTAAGGATGCTTGGAATTTAAGATGTAAAAAATATTAATAAAATGGGGAAAAATTGAGGAAGTATTGAGAGTAAAATTATGTTTTAAATTTATTTGCAGTACATTTTGATAATAAGTATATAACTCTCCAGAATATTTTAAGAGCATTAAAATAGTATGTTTTTAAGCTTTATCTTGTAATTTTTCAGAATAAATTAGTAAATGGTACCTTAAAATCTAAAATATTTTTTTAAAAATTTTGTGAGAAAATCTGAACAAGTTCTTTGCAAAAGAAGATTGATTTTTAGTAGCATTGATTTTGAACACATTACTTAAATTTAGAAAACAAGAAAGTGTTTAGATAAAATTTCTAAGTAGTAATATTATCAATTAAAATATCTAGTAATTATTATCCATTAATATGACCATGATATTCATAAAGCTTAGGCAACACTAATTCAAATTAGAAAAAACTAATAATAATCCTTGAATATAATAGGTAAGAAGATAAATCAAAAACAATTGACTCAATTATTTAATAGATATAAATTTTTTTATATATATTTTGTCTTAGCCATCATAACTAACTTTTTACGTAGAATCGATACCAAGCGATTATTCAAACAAATAATCGAATTGTATCAATTTATTCTTTATGCATTCAATCATTTAATCCCCAGCATGATGAATAAACACAAATACTCATTGTTATAATATAATTATTGAATTCTTATCAAACGACAATATCAGATCTATTTAAATTTGGAATATATTGGATATCTGGTTTAGGTAATGATAGTTTATCGAGATCTAAAGTACATATATGACACAAGGTTTCTCAAAATGGTAGTGAAAAATGAACAAACCTAACTAGATTGAAAATTTGATAAATTTCCATGACTTTATTCTTAATGAAAACGAACAAGAAATAACAAAATCAGTGACAACATGAGTAAAGGTTGACTTGATTATCTGTTGGAACACTTCTTACTACTGGTTTAGAGGCTACTCTTAGAATATTATATAAATTGATTTTCTCCATAGCCGACTTACATTTAATATAATATACTCCTGTGAACTTTGGGTGAAGAAGCATATCAGTTCAAAAGACATTATGTTGTGATTCACATTGTTCTTCATGAGGGCAATACTGGATCCCACCCAGCTCATATAACAAAAAAAATTGAAGACTCTTCACTAGGTACTTACATATTATACCATCGACCCATTTTATCACATCAAAAGACGTCGCCAAATGTCACGCATGCATCCAGTAGTTTCCACGCATGTTCAAACGTAATAGTACTAACTATGACAACATTTGGCAACATTTCTTAAATTGGCGAAGTTTTCGATTTAGTGAAAATTGTTGACGAAACAATACATAACCTTCCCTGAACCTAACTCGAACATGCCTGCCCCTACCTCCTGGACTTGAGCTCAATCGAATTTCAATTGTTAAGACTCCTCAAAGAAGAAGAGAAAGATTTGCATTGAATGAAGGAAAATTGTGCATAGTTGACTTACTATTTGAAAGAATTACTTAAATTTATTTCCAATACGAAAAATTAACAAGAGTTTTTAAACGTTCGATTTTACTAAAGTACAAGCTTTGATCAAATAATTTTTATACAACTGTGAATTTCTTAATAAATGAATGCAAATATATTATTTAGTAAAAAAAAATAATAAATAAATAATCGGTGTATAACATACAATGATAAATGAATAAATAATAACAGAGATTATTTATAAATTTCAACCATCTTTTGTAAAAATTAATCAAAATCTGTAAAATAAATAATATTAATGTAAAGTTTTTGAAAGAGATTCAATGCATCGAGTTTTCTGTCGTTATCTTTGAATTTGAAGTGAATAAAATATATTATTTAAAAGCAGCTCGCAAATTAGCATACTTATACGGAAAAAAGACTGGAATTGTAAGGTTCTTGTTCCCAAATGAATCCACTGCTAATTAAGAGAAAAAGTGTTTCTTATCTTCCCTAAATAGCCACATAGAACAAAATTAAAAAATGTGAAATATGCACTGCAAATGTCTTTTTTTTTATGCAATTGACATTGCCATCCTCATATTATGTATGATGCATGGACCTTTATAATTACTTCTACTTCTACATTAAACTCACTTGAATCGAATTTTTTTTTTTCCATTCTGCTTTTTAAATTATTTGGAGGTGATGATATAAAAGCGGAAAAACATAAAAAAACAGACCAAATGTCATTTAAAGAGAAAAACTCCGAAGAATTTTTTGTAGGTTTTGTAAGGGCAAAGAATTTAAAACAAACAGAACAAAAATGATATATAGCTTCCTTTCAAATATATTTCTATTTCTCTTTCTTTCTTCCATTTTATTTCTTTCATCATTAATTTATTCAATGTAATATTTTTCAGCTCTACTTCTTTTTTTTCTCCATTTTTTGAAATTAAAATGATAGTTGATAAAAAAAAAAAAACTAATGAAGTATTTTCATACCACACACATTTCAAAGCTTCCATCAAAAGTTTCTATGATGAGTATACTTTGAGAAATTTATTTTATTGCATATTGAAGGAAATGTTGAATTTCTGAAGAGTCTATTTATAAGGTAATATTTATACATTTGTATTCATTTGATTATTAATAATGTTTTTCAAAATTTGTTTCTACTTTATAGAGATTTGACATTATGTGCTGAGTCTCGAAAAATGATTCGGTACAGCGGCGCACACAAGACTTTTTTAAAGGGAGGGATCGAGGGTCGAAAGCCCATCATTCTCGTATTATACCTCTATACACCGCCAAACTTGTACTTTTGATTTTATCTACTGTCGGGAACAAAGAATAATGAAAAAATAATTAGCATTAATTAAAAAATAAATTAATTACAAAGATTTAATTAAATTACTAGAAATATTATATACATAGTATGTATATATTACGAAAACATAGAATTAAATTTAAAAAAATCAAAACGAATAAAGGAGAGGTTTCAACCCGTAGATCCCCCCCCTTAGTGTGTTTTACTGATTTGGTGTTTTGTTTTACGTGAAATGTTCTAAGGAAAAATTTTCCTCTCTGCTTACTCTGGTATAAAAATTAATTTATTTAATATTTAAGTTGCAATTTTTACCTTATAAATACCAAATAGTGATTTAAAAGCGATTTATAAAAGCACAATTTTTTGGTGCTTGAATAATGAATTAGCAAAAAAATGTATTTAATTCTTCATACAGATAAGACAAAAGGGAATTTTCCACATGTTAATAGATAAAATGCCACACCTTAAATAAACTCATTAGTACTTCATCACAAAAATACTTAATTACCAAACAATAGAACGAATCCTATCTGTGGAAATGCATAACTTGTCTGGGCTTACTTTCAAATAGAAAAGGGAAATTGTGATTAAACTATCACAAACATACGCTTTTTAATTTCTATAAGCTGAATAAATATTTACAGATATGAGATTCCATTGAAACTATAGTTCGATATTAAGTGAAAATGAAACAAATAGTAACTTCATTTATCTTAGCTTATAATCAATAATATATAATACCTATATATATATATAAAAAAAAAAAAAAAAAAAAAATATATATATAATATCCAAAAGTTAAGCATAAATCGTAAAATGCGAAAAACATGGAGTAAACATTCGTAAAATTATTCCAAATTTTTTGCGGATATTAATCGGGTGAAGAAGAAACATTGGGTTTATGCAAAACTTTTCAGTCGACTACGTCCTGCGTGAAACACCGGCGCATGTCGAAACACGGAGAAACCGATTCACGCAGCATAGACAGTTCAGACAAGTTTCGCGCAACTAATGTGTGAAGGAACGTTGTTAACCATCAAACAAGGGAATGATGGCACAAAGACGCCAATCGGACATGTTTACGAAAGGGAGAATCATTGGAATGCTAGAATCCTCACGATCACAAACCGAAGTGTCTCGAATTCTGAATGTGGACCAGTATGTGATTTCAAGACTGTGACAGAGGTTTCAAAGAACGGGAGATGTTATCCGACAACCAGTATCAGGTCGACCTTTGAACTGGAGTTTGAAATATTAACATTGGAGTGTGGGAGAGAGGGCCAATGTGATGTTCAGTGACGAGTCCCGGTTTAGTCTGAGTAGTGATTCTTGGCGGGTAACGATATGGAGAGAACGTGGAAACGTTTTGAACCAAGAAACATAACGGAAAGACATCATTTTCCATCAAGGGGAGTAATGGTATGGACAGGCATCATGATGGACGGCCGCACAGACCTCTATTTCTTTGACACGGGGTCTGTGACTGCTCAAAGATACAGAGAAGAAGTTCTTGAGCCTTATGTTCGCTTGTTTAGAGGTGCTGTCGGCCCTGACTTCATATTCGTGGATGATAATGCGCCATGTCACCGAGCGGAAAACATCCAGCGTATGTCATGGCCTGCGAACTCCCCTGATTTAAATCCTATCGAGCATGTATGGGATATGCTCGGGAGACAAATTGCAGCCCTTTCACACCCACCAAGCTTTGTTACAGAACTGAAGAGAACTCTCCAAGAAGCTTTGAACCGTTTGAGCCCACAACTCATTCATCATCTCATAGCAAGTATGGTAAATCGCTGTGCAGCGTGCCTGGCTGTCAGAGGTGACCACGCGCCTTATTAAACTGCAGCATCAGTGTTTTATTTAATGTTTTCTTTCATTTTTTCTTTAAAGTGTGAATCCTTGCTATGCTCAGTTTTCTTTCAAACTGCTATTTTGGATAATAAAATTAATTATTATCATTCTTTTGATTTGCTTCCTTATTTTATAACCATTTTACACTCGCATATCACGTTTCCCGCCATTCTGATTTACAGTTCCTTCTTTATTCACATAATTATCAATTATGCTTAACTTTTGGACACCAGTGTATATCAGCGGCGCATACAAGGGAGGGATATTGTTTTTTTTGTATAATCTATTTTTTTTTTTTTTTTTTTTTTTTTTTTTTTTTTTTTTTTTTTTGTTCTAGAAAATCAATAAAATCAATAGAATATGTTACGTGGTGTATTGGAATATGATAAGAGAATGATGGACTTTCGACCCTAGCCAACTTGAAAAATTCCTGTGTGCGCCACTGGTGTATGCATGTATATATATATATATGTATGTATAAAATAAGCAATTTAGCTTATAGTCCCATTCTGAATTCGTAATAGATTGTAATTATGGCTATTGTAAATATTCTTACTTGTATACAAAAAAAATATCTATCATAAGTTAAAAATTAATACTTTGCTTTTTATTACCATGTTTTTATTAACTCGCTTTCTTGCCTGTCCACTTGGAATTTTGAAATTTATTTTAAACTAATTTCCTGATCAGATAGAGACTTGAAATTTAAACCATAACTCAGAAGTGAATGACAATGCATGAAAATGTAAAAACAGAAGTTCTAGTCTGGAACCCGGACCCCCGAAAATGCTTGTATGTCTGTCAGGGATAATTTTGTAATTGATTTTAAACTAACTTCCTCGTGAGCTACAGACTTGAAATTAAAACAATATCTCAGAAGTGGATGATAATGCATGAAAATGTAAAAAAAAGAAGTTCTTGTCTCGAACTAGGGCCCCCGAAGAAGCTTGTATGTCTGTCGGGGTGGAATTTTGTAATTGATTTTAAATTAACTTCCTGATGATATAACTATAGAGACTTGAAATTTGGACTATAGTTCAGAAGTGGTTGGCAATGCATGACAATGTGAGAAAAGAAGGAAAACGAAAAGAAGGAGAGAAAGATGGAAAAAACTAAAAAGTCGAAAGAAGAAAAAAAGAGAACGAAACAGCAGAAATTAAAAAATATAGAAAAAGAATTACGCTCACTATATACGATTTAAATTTTTACCGGATACAATGTAGCTCCGACTCGCTTTTGTCCTAATTGTTTTTTTTTTTTTTCATAAAAAATTTTGTAATCGATTTATAATTAACTTCTCGATCAGCTGTATACTTGAATATAGCTCAAATCTAACTGACAGATGAACAGAATATATCGATTTTTTCTCTTTTGTCTAAACAAACTATTCAAGAATTGAATGTATAAATAAATGCTCCCTCTTTCCTTTTTTTACTTAAGTGCCGAACCGGCATTAAAAGCAAGCAGACAAGACTTTTCATTTGACAAAAAAGATAGGAAGGGTTGTGATCGCCAAGCTCTAAATCACCAATGGGTTTTTTTAAGTTTCGCTTTTTCGTAATCAGTTAAACGGTTTAATAATGCAGATTTCAGAGCAATGTATTTATTCTCAGTTGGAGAATGGAGAAAAATATCCTCATAAATTCTAGAATATGTTCATCTAAAGCAGATAAAATAATGTTATATTTTGTTTGGTCTTGCGTAATGTTCGCAACGCCAAGTTGCGCTTCCAGCTGAAAAAACCACAAATTTGGCTTATTTCGTCAAAACGGAGGCGGTTAACTGCTACGCAATTAATTTCTGATGATTCTGCAGAAATGTTCTCATGACCTTGACTTTCCCTAGTTTGATTCATGATCGCTAATACATAGAACGTTGTGATATGGAAAGTAATAAAAATAACTAACGCAAGGCAGTTCGTTGTATTTAGCAAAATATAAAAAGAAATAAAAAACCCTATTTTATCAATTCTAAATATTAATTACCAATTTCCAGTAAGTCATTAATTATTTAAGAAATTAGGAAAAAATAAAGAAAACTATTTTATATATTTTAAATAATAAAATAAAAATAACGTTTAAAAAACGTGTTTAGAACAGTCTAAAAAGTATAAAATTAGTTCTCCAATTCCAAATTAATAATTGAATAGTATGATGTATTTTTGATAAGTAGATATGACATTTTTCTAATTTACATATAACTAAAAAAAATTGAAATTTATCACATGTCTCTGCAACGACGTCATCAAAGTATTTAAAATCGATTCAAACATTTCCTTCACATAACCCTAAAAAGCAGAAAATAATCATTAAATAAAAAAAAATAATGTACCATGTTTTTATAACGGACTAAAAAGTATAAAATAATTTCTCTATACATATAAAGGAAAAAAACACAAATGGATTTCTAACTTTTCTAAATTATCCTGAAAATGAATATTTGGTAACTTTTTATAGTTATTAAAATATTCGTAAGATTGGAAATGAAAAATATGGGACGCATGCAATACATAACTACATATAAAGTGTAGAGAGTAGCTATCAATAAAATAACTTAATTATTTGTTCACATTATTTACGGTGTTAGTTGAGCTATTAATGCATCAATTATCTGCTGCATGCGACCCATGTTTTTCGTTTCCAATCTTACATGTATTTTGATAGCTATCGCAAGTATGAATTTTGAGGACTTTTTAAAAAATTAGAAATTTGTATGTGGTTTTTATCCTTCATAAGGATTAGAGAAATTATTTTATACTTTTTAGTCCTTTATAAAAACATGGTACATTAATTTTTTTAAAATTTTTTATTATTTATATTTAAGACATGTGTATTACTCTTTGGTAACAATTACATATTTTGATATTTCCTTTCCCTATGGTCCAGTGTACAGGCAAATTACGGGTGAAGTTTGGATGGCCAAAAATATGTCTAAGCCTGCATACGTTGTTAAGGCCAAGAGTTTACTATTGTAATACTGTGGCAAGTATTTCTTACTGTTCTGACTAGTTGTACTTTGGTGTAGAACTAATTATGCATGTTATTATGGAATATATTTATAATAAATATGGTATACATATATATACCATATTTGTTCGATTCTAAGCCACACCCCCAAATTCTCAGCATGTTTTTTGTGAAAAATAAAAAATAAAAAACAGAGTAAAAATTTGTAGAATATCCAGTATTAACGAAATTAAAACAAGAACGAATAAGATTGAATAGTTAATTTATTTCAGCGGTATTGAAGACTTTTTGAATACATATAGGAACACCTTTTATTGCTTTAACCATCAGTATCATGTTTAATTTTGTCCCATCTAACGAATTTTTCAGTCTTCGATTCTAAGCCGCACCCGATTCTCAGTACCATTAACATTACAAAAAAAAATGTGGCTTAGATTCGAGTTAAATGCGATACATATATATATGTATATATGTAATAATTCAGCGACCTAGTAGCGAGAACTATGGAATTCCAAGTCTTTATTAATGAACGAAATTCCTTTATAGAGAAAACACTAGGACAACGTGTTGCCATACTTGATGACAAGCAAATGAACCCTGACTTAAGGGGACTCGTCCATTTTACTTTATTCCGAATAAAGAAGGTTAAATAAGTCAAATAAATAAATCACAAACAAAGATTTCACATTCCAACAGTTTATGTTATTTAGGAAGCAGTATATTATAGATAAGATTAAGCAGGATAACTGCAGGAATTTCACCAAATATTTAACTTTTTAAATATAAATGTTGGAGGTGCGAATTTGGGTCATTTTTCTTAGCCTAAAGAGATAAAATTCGATCGAAAATTAAATTTAGTGTAATAAAATAGCTGAACATATATCATTTTATTACAACATTATTTCAACTTAACATTTAATAAAGTGTAATTTTTTAGTTAAAAATGAATTTATTAAAACATGATTCCAAAATATTTTTTTCCTTAATTATTTGTATTAAAAGATTTTATATAAGAAAACACGATTTTTTTTTTTTTATTTTTTTTTTTTTTATAATTGAAAGTGAACAGTTACATATAATCTGTGTTTCGTTCACTTCTAACATCTTTAAAAAATTAAAATAAGATATATATTTTGTGGGGGGGGGGGGGGTCTCATTTAATATTGGAAAATTTCTGAGAACTATATTTATATTCTTACAAATTTTACTTACAGTATAGAAATATAGAACACATATAAACTTTGTTACAAAATTAATATTATATCATCAAGTATAAGTGTTATGCTAACTGTAGAAGATCCTTGAGGTCAAATTACTTACAAGTACCTTTTTATTTAAGAAGCTGTGATGCATATACATTACAATTTCTTGCTAATCTTATATGCATAACATATGTATCTTCACTTTGATTCTTTTAAAAAAAAGTGCCTTTCATATATTTTCTTGCAAAAGATTTTATTTTGTAAGAGATACACTGTTTGTATTTTAGTTACAACAATTACATTTCAAGATTAGGTGGAGAAATATTTAATACAGCTGGAAAGTAACCACAAATTACTTTATATATTTTTTTAACATTTATGTCTCTTCTTGAGCGTCTCCGTTAAAAATGTTGATTGATTTATTTATTTAAACGTATATCTGATTCAACTTTTAAAGTTGACCTTTTCCTTAATAGAATATATCCGTATTGATTAATCGAATCACTAATATTTCTTTAAATATTATCTTTACCAGCATTTATAATGAAAAATACTAATTTCAGATTTTTTTTTTAATTAGGATTTTTCTTCATCTTACTACGCTATAAATTCGCCATAAATTGAATATTATAAACTGCTTCTTAAATTTATATGTATATTTTTAAATTATTTATAAAATTGTCGCATTTTTAAAGAAAATCCTTAGTAAAAATATTAGTTATACTTAGTTAAAAAAATTCCATTAAAAATATCTTAAGAAATTTCAAAAGAATAACAATGTCTTATACGTAAAAGTGAAATATGAAATAAATAAAGCAATATTTCTCTCTCACACTCTTTCTTCTTTTTTTAGGTTCCCATAAAAAGTAAAACTTAAAAGATATATTTCTAAAAGGCATAAACGCCCTTCAGTAAGTTAAACATGAGTTTCTAAATTCTTTGTTAAGAAAAGAAAAAAAAAAAGGTGTTGATAGATTTCTCAAAATAAACTGCTGTATTACTGTTCGAATAAATTGGGACCATCATTCCTTTCTTGTCTGAGTTGGTATGTGATTACCAGTGATGTCCGGAAGCCCTTCAAATCGGCTATGTCTACCTAGAAGTCATGTGATTGGTCGACCTTAACCATAATTTACTCGTTTGATTGGTTTTGGTGTATCAGTTGTCCAGTTGTGAGCCTTTCAGTGTGGCGGCTGGTGGTTATAATTTTGCGTTCCTTGTAACACGTATTACTTTTACTTGTTCTGAGATGGATATTACTCTCAGGAAGCGTTCTAAAATAATCTCTCTTAATGAACTCACTTCTATGACTTTGAGAGATATATCTACGGTAATTGGAGTGGTCAACTCAAATGTTTCAAGAATTTTAAGAATATTTTAAGATTTAGGAACATCGTCTCCAAAAAGAAAAGGAAAATGTGGGCTCAAAAAGAAAATAAATCAAGAACTGATACTATTCTAATAAAAAATTGCAAAATAAGTTCAAGAAAGATAAGCAAAGACCTTTGAAGGGTTTATTAAATTATGGTGTTGAAGTGAGCCTGGAAAAGGTTCCTGAAAGTTATCTGTGAGGCAGCAAGGCCGATGAAAAAGCAATTTTCAGATCAGAAAAGGGTGAAAAAAACGTTTAGCAAGGGCCAAGAAATACCGATCTTGGACTGTTAACGATTAGAAGAAGGTGATTTTCAGTAATGAAACACATTTATTTTAGAAAGGATGCAAATTAGGTGTAGTTAGACGAAGTAAAGATGAAACTCGGCTATTAGATCATATCCAGCAGACTGTAAAACACCCTTAGTTTCTCTTAAATCCATGGTGAATTCTATCAAATACATATAAATATTACGCAGTAGAACTATTGCCTTTATAGAAACTTTTGATAGAAAATTTCAACATGACTTGGTTTCTTGTAAAAATTCGAAATTGGCCCAGACTTTGGTGCTGGAAAATAAAATAGAAGTATTTAATTGGCCTGATATCCAGCCCTAAATCCTATTGAGAATTTATGGCAAAAACTCAAGAATCGTTTAGCTAAGATTAGTTGCACGACTACAGAACTAATGATAAAAAGTGCTATACAAGTGTGACTACAGGACGAAGTTAATAACATGTGCACTACTCTAGTGAAGTCAAGGCTTTTCTGTCTACTTTAGGTATGTGATGATTAAAACCTAAGGTTTTAGAAAAAAATTGTTTTCTTACCGTTTGTCCCAATTTATTCGAACAGTATACAGAGGCGGATTAAGCGGGTGTCGGACCTGACGGCGCCAGGGACCCAAGCTGATGGATTCCACAGTGGCGTAACAAAGAGTATTAGTGCCCCCCCCCCCCTGCAAATTAGGTTTGGCCAAGCCAAATATATATACAGAAATGGCCATATTATATGCAGAATAAAATGTTTTGGACAAAATGATATGGTAAAAATAATTGATGAATTCCCAAAGAGAAATCAAACTGTAAGCTCTTAATTTTTTGTATACAGTTAAGATTTTTCTTTGCCGATGAGTTTTATTGTATCAATACATTTTATTTTAGAATTTAAATAGTGACTCTTTCACTATTTTAGTGTTCGACTCTTGAGCCTATGGCCTCAAACCCTTTACCGCCAGGGGCCTCCAACTACTTTAATCCGCCTCTGACAGTATAGTATATCCTTACTTTAAACCATTCCATTTTTAAATCTCGTTGCAAATTTCAGATGTAGATTCAAATTCATGAAAATTCTATACGTGCTGCCATCTATTGCTAGCTAGCAATACTATTTATTTTATTTCTATTCAGCATTTGTTGATTATTTTATGCGTGATAGAATTTAATTCGGAATTCGTGTTCTTTTTTAAACGAAGCATATAATAATTGGTGAACATTTATAAAGTTTTTGATAAATATGTTTTTAATTAATGTATATTAAACTATGAAGATATTAATTGTTTAGCATCCTTTGAGGCGCGTAAATTTTTGTCTTTGATTTAAAATATTCCAAATATGTGGCAATTATTACGTTTACATGTTCACATAATCTGCAGTGTGAAAGTGAATATTAATCATTTATAAAAAGGTTTAAATTCATTTAATTTGGCAACAAATTTGCATTTAAAAACTTCTTCAAAATGGAGAGAAATAACATTATTTTATTTTTATTTAAACGACATTTATTCACTACAGAATATTTTTATCGGAAAAAATCGTCCATCTGTTTTAAAAAATGAAATAATATTTCTGTTTATTTTTTATTTAAAAAATCAACTACACGCGCGTTATATATACTTCATTTGCAATAGCTCGAATATCTTTAATCATATTCTTAATAATTTATCCATTAAAGCATTTTGTAAATAAATCTGTTTCCAAAAAATAAAGTTATCTGTCAATATAATCAGATAAATAATTCCTTCATTTTTTTAATATTACAAATAATCGTTTTAAATAAAAAAAAATGTGCATCAATATTATTTTTAATCACTGATTTACATTTATTATTAGCGCCCGGGGATTGCACTAGATCAGTAATGCTAAAACACCAATCCCCATTAGAAATTTAAACAAAGAGAGAGAAACAAAATTAGCAGTATATGTTTTGAAAATTAGTAGGATGAGGCTTCGTACAAAAGTAACCAATGCAATTTCATTATGGAGTAAAAGATTCCAGACAGAGTTTTACGACATAAAGAGGCGTGTTTTGCTTTCAGTTAATGCAGTCGTATTTGTCAGTTATTGCTCCACCCTTATAACAATTACGGATAACTGTTTTTATTCGTTTATTTTTCAGCCACTAAGGAATTATCAATTTAGCTTTGAATAACCATTTTTCAAATGCCTGTTTCCACCAATAATGAACATTTTCGTATGTCGTTTAATTATAATAATGTTTTGTGGAAAAATAAGGAGGGGAGGGGCAAATACCCATAGGAATGAAATAAAACTCGAACAAACAAAGCAATCGTTCATTAATCTTTTTACGCGCGCCGCGCGCGTGCGCGAGCGTGTTGCAGTATTTAAAACAAAATCAATAATTCAAGAAGGAAGAAAATTTGGCTTTTTTCTTGGCATATTTTTGGGTGAAATAATTTTAACTTTATTAATTTATTTATTCTTCATTTAAAGTTTTGTGACAGTGGTCTTAGTGAGAATTATTTGTTAAAATATCCAGTACAGTAATTTAACTACGACCAAATATGTATATTGATATATAATTATAGTCGGTTGTTAAGTGTAATCTTATTTAAAATTATAAACAAATATATTGTTTTTTATTTTATTAAAAACTAAATTTTATGTTTTCAAAATTTTATCGTAAAAAACTTGATTTTTATAAGAGATGAATATGAATGTGCATGTTGTTCTTATTGTGCTTCAGGCAATTGATTGTGTTTTCGGTAGTGCGGTTAGTTTTTGAAGTCTGCTTGTTAATAATAACATTTTGTAAAAATATCATTTTACATCATCAGCAAATTCATAAGCTCTACAGGATTGTAGAAAATGTTAAAACTTACTCTTCATAAATTGACAGTTGTGTAAGCTTTTCAATTTTATATACTTTTGTATACGAGTAACTTTAAATAAACAGTGTTCAATCCTATGTGTTGAGAAGATTGAAAATTTCCCTGCAGTATTTATTGTCAATGATGCATTCATTATTTTGGTGAACACTTAGTGGAATGCAATGCAATAAAATTCGAATGGTTTTTTTTTTTTTTTAATTTAATGAAGACAGATAAAATAATTTCCGTGCACCACAAGTATCACATGGGGCTTACAGAAATAAATAAAACAAATAAAATAAGATAAATAAAGTAAAAAGTTAATCATTAAACAAAAGTTACGAAATAATGAAATAACAAAAACGAATAAGTTACAAAGACAAAAATAGATTACAAAATAAAACAATTGTGAAACAAAACAAATACAATGAAGTTATAAAAATAGAGAAATGAAAAACTTACAAAAAAATTAAAAAACAAATCAATGAAGATACAAAATAAAGTGAACAAAGCTGAATTTGAAACAAGTTGAAAAAAATTAGGGGGTCAGTTCATTTTATGAGTAAGGCGGTTTCACTTTCAGGCATTTTTCTTTCTTTTTTAATTTTTGAACAAAAAAGGATAAAATGATCCATGCTTTGCTCCCCACCAACATTACAGTCATAAAAATTGGAAGGACAGAGGCTAAATCTATTGAGGTACACTTTAAAATTACCATGACTAGCAAGGAATTGGGTTATTTTATAGTTTGCAAAAAAGTGATCTCAAGATAGTCTTAGTAAAATGGTTGGAAAGATTCTTTGTCAGAAAAGAGTGATATGGTTTCGTGTAGAAAAAGAGAGCGACAAAATTTTCTCTCTCTCTTCTTGTAGAACGATTTCGGAAAATTAACTGAAATTTCAATTCCCCGCTTGGTTGCAGAACTTGCCATGAAATCAGTCCTTTCGCTTCCAAACATTCCAGTATGGCCACGATCAAAAGTAAAAAGCAATAGGATGAAGAATTTTAACGCTAGATTTCCCAAGGAAGTCCTTTTGACCGCATTTTAATTTCATTTAGAAAAACAATTATATATATAATGACACAATTTCTTAGAATTTTCTAGATTATATTTTTTTCCATGTGAAACAAAAAAAATTTTATTGATAATATTTACCAATTACTTGTTACATGACTGTAGATAATATAAAAAATATTAAAAAATAATTTTAAACAATTTTTTTTACACATTAGTTATTCTTTCACAATGCAGTCATTTTGACTGCTTTTAGGCAACATAGGTATATACAAAGTTTTAATCTTTCTAGTGTTAAGATTCTTTTGAATTTCCTCAAGAATATTATAGCAAGATAAAATTCGAGTGAACGCTAATAATAATTGCGGATACATTAAAATATTCTTTAAGTTAATCGATTACTAACCGTAAATGATTTATTCTTCTAATTACTTTTCATTAATAGCGCATACAAACATTTTTCAAGGTGGAGTCCATGGTTGAAAGTCCCCCAGCTCATATCATACTTCAGGACAACACCAATAGATTCTTCCGATTTTGTTAACAAAAAACAGTAAAAAATAAATTATTTAATTAATAATTAGCATTAATTAATAAATACATTTTTAATTACAAGTATTTAATTAAATTTTACGTTACATATGCATTGGATTATCATCAATCGAAAAACACTCAACGGCTTTGGGGGTGTCCGTACCCCCCCCCCCCGCACCACTTGATTTTGTATTTCAAAGATATTAAAAATATGCAGGAACTCAAAAAATAAAATAAATTAAATTAAAATGTTTACTGTGTAAAATCATAAATAACCCTCCTTCCTTCACATAAGCATTTAAGCCGATAGTGTATTTAATTCTGCTGATTTAAGGATAATAAGTTTTACATCACAGAATAATATACACATGGAGAATAATGTAATAAATCAAACTTTCATGATAAACATAATCCCAGCACGAGAAATAATTTTAAAAAACTTTAAGCAATTACAAAATCTTGTATGACTTACATCCACCTTGAGTCATGAGGCTTATCACATCACTTGGATCGCTGCGTCCAACATCATTGTACGCAATGATATGAAATTGATATCGCGTGCCACAGCTCAAAGAGCGCAGAGTGTATTGAGACTGTGAAGGGTCGGGTACTTCGATTTCGTCCCATTCTGGAAGTTCTGCTCTATAAAATAACTTGTACCCTGGAAATAAACAGCAGTTAAAAGCTTATGCTTTGAAAATTATTATACAGTTAAATATGCATATTCCACATGTAAAGAATTCAATTTTCTTAAAATTTATTAAAATGTCTTTTTAAAATATTTGTACATAGATAAAATTCAATGAAATATTCATCAATAGTAATAATAATTATTGAAATAGTATGTGTAGCAAGCAATTACTTGTTTGAAATATATAAAATTTTTCATCGATACTTTATTTTTTACCAAGACTGTTTTTTAAATTTATGTGTACATTTCTTAACTTTTCTGGATATTTTTCGCAAAAGCAATAAATCAAAAATTTTCCAGAAAATTATCAATGTTTAAACCATGTTTGATAGATATAAGTTACATAAATACTAAAATTTTTTAAATTTTTACCGTCTTTATGCAAATGACAGAAAATCTATGCAGTATACCTGTAGATAATAAATTCAGCTCGTAATTTAAACTCGTGAAAGATTAAAACAGTGCAACATCACCTAATGTGCAGTGGTGTAATGGAGAACATATGGGCTCTCCTGCAAAGTCAGGTTTCGAGCCCCTAAGTTGGATTTTACAAAGGGTAGATACTTGGTGGCAGCCAGGTTTTGGGTCTCGCGATGTATGTAACTTCACTGCCAACGTGTCAAAATCGTTTGAATTCTCTGTCAACTATGTTCATGTATTTTTCAAATTCATTCAGATTGGGTTTAAAATTATATCGTATAATATTCTCTAAAAATTATGTGAAAATTGTAATATTGATATTAAGATCGCCATTTCTTAATTTTTTTTCACTTCATAATTAGTTATATGTAAAATAATTATACTCAAATTTCTAAGTTAAAAAAAAAAAAGATTGTAAAGAATTATCTCAAGTTATGCTTCATAAAAATATAAAAATTCGAAAAATTTATATGACCATAATACATTTTAAAATATTTATGAATTTTCGTTTTAATTTTTGAATTTCTGTTTCTGTTGCAACGTTTTGTATTGTGTACAAATATTAGTATTTCTAATCACAGACGTTTAAAATCCACTTTTCTGAAAAATTAGAATTTGCACTGCATTGTGGCGCCATCTATTATGGTTTGGAGAAACAAATTTCAAAAGCATAAAATCATTAGTAAATTAAATACTAATTTGTAGCGTGAGTAAACATGGAAGTTTACTCACTTACTTGGAAATTTTTTGGAAACAAAGCCCCAGTTTTACACGATAAGGATGTGTAAGTAGTTCGTATTTAAAAATAGTTTTCGAGTAATTTTGCCATTAACTGTTAAATATTTTTAATGGAAAGTGTATGCGTGTGGTACCCCGAATTGAGCCTTTGTGAATTTAAAACCTGATAAATGCCAAATTATTTCTTATAAATCCAAGACTATACTCGAAAAATTATAAAATAACTTACATACTATATTCATTCAAAAACACATTTTAAAGTATCCGACTACTTGCGACAACTTCTTTTTTTTAAAAAAAAAAATGGAGTTATGGGGATTTTTTTATGGTTTTTAGATTTGTTTAGTACATTTTAAGAAAAATATGCTGAAATTAAGAAGAAAAAAAGGAATTTATATTGCCAAAATGGGAAAAAATGAGTAAAAATTTACCAAAAATAGCATAAATGCAGCCCATTCTGTACCAAATGTTTACGAACCAATTTTCAATTCTGATCTTTTGCTATGTTATTCATTTTTTCAATGACCTTCAGTTTAAAAGACATGTTAATTTTTACAAAAACTCGAGCACTTTTATCTTAGTTATGATATGAAATTGATTAAAAAAACAGAGATTATATTAACATAAGGGACTGTAAATTTTGTAATAAAACAGTATTGATAAATCTGAAAGTTAAAACATTTCTATTATTTTATAGAACATACACAAAAAATTTCAGTTAATTATTTTCAAAACTTTTTGAGCAATCGCTTTCCCCGTTTGAACATTTAAAAACACACATACACACACACATTTCTGGTAAAACGCGTTTTAATGTATGACATTTTGCTTAAAGGAATGGCATTTGATTTTTCTAAAATCCTTGTAGTTTTTGTTCTAGTGGACGAAAAATTATAAAATTAAAAAAAGCTAAGGTATTTTTATAAAGCTAATAAGATGGGTTATAAAATAAATTATAAAACAAATTTGTCAATTTTTGGCAAAATTTACAATTTTAGGGTAGACGGATACCTTAAAAGCTTAAATTCATTTCGTAACCAATGGTTATATTTATTATTTTATTTTTGTAAGAACTTCTAGATGGCGCCCCCAGATTAGCGTACTTATACGGTTTCCCCTGGTGGGAAACCGAGAGTTGATTACACTGGTGCGACCATCACGCGGGAATACTTCCCCAAGGTTATTTCTGCCTTTAGTGTTTATACCTCTTAAACTGTGTCAACATATAATAAATGAATCTTATTTAGCCCTGAGATGAATTGATATCATCGAAACGAGTTACAAATTCATCCCAGCGAGTTATAATTTTTATTTATTCATGTTTGTGGCAATAGTAATTTCCAGTCAGTTTCAAATACTATTTTCAAATTGTAACAATTTGTACATAGTTAGCAACATGACTGTTTGCAGTCCTGACTTTGTAATTACGAAATGAAGCATACCTAATCGTTAAATCCAATTAAACAAGTATAAGTAGTATTTAAAGAGAATAATTTACATCGTGATTTTTTTTACATAAAATACATTACTTTACTTTTGTATGAATTTTCTATTGCATCATTTAGACAAATGGCTTATTTTATAACCACTTATTCTAAGCTATTCTCTTTAGGTATCAGTTTAAAAATAACATCTAATTAATTAAGAAAAAGTTAAAAGTTCCTCGTTTTTTGAATGCGTTCATGATTGACATAAGTGTGAAAAATGCTCTCCTTTAAAATTTTTAACATATCTCTTAATTTTTAGCGTTTGTGATAAGGTTCTCTCTTTCCTCCAATATTATTAGATCGATTTCTATGATGATGAGTTGTGATACTTTTAGCGAGCATTAGTATCTAACTAAATTCTCAACTCTCAAAATTCATTCCACCTTTGGCTTTATGTATTACTTATTTATTTATTTTTTGCATGTGGTTTATTTTTTAAAATAGATGCTCCCAAATATAGGTGCTTCCAAAATAACGATGGGTATCATTCTCATGTCATACACTGATTATCATAAATTAAAGAAAAATTACAAAAATAGCTATAACTCTCCCAAAATAAGCCAATCTCAATGGAATTTGAATACGTTGGTTGAACGATATTACAGTACGTGAAATAATGGCGATTATTATGGAATACGTCATTTGCGAAGGACATAAAAAGGGATGTTCCAGAGCCAGGTGGCAATTGTCAATGCGTGCCTGAAGTTAGAAATCTGGTTGTTTCAGCTTTAAAGTATCAAATCTTTCAAAAAGAAACATCTTTTCTTCGTTCACAAATCTGTGAACTAGTTTGCGTTCAAGTAATGACACAACTTTTGGTAATCCTAAAGTTGTTTGATTTAGTTTCAAAAACAATAAAATATATCTTATGAAGATATTATATCTGATAATCATTTTACTTACAGAAAGTAAATTTTATCTCAGGCGAGTTTAATTCTCATAATTAACTTAACTCAGCGGCGCAACAGCCATGAGACCCAAGATCTACTGTGCCTAACTCAGTATACGCGACCTTGGGCTCTAAAGGCCTTATCACACGTGCACGTTTGGTGCAATTTTTGTTCCAATTCGTGCAATTTTTACTCCGTTGCCATAGCAATGGCTTTAGAACAACTTTTTGCCAGTGAACTGAGAAAGTTGATCTAAATGAAAGTTGCTTGAAATTCCAGACAATGGGGTTCTTCGGCGCCCTACGTCATAAACAAGATGGCGGTAACGGTGGTAGCTTCGCATCAAATATGACGTAATATATTTTAATGATGTACAATATTTTAACGGCGTATAATATTTTAAACAGAATGATGCTCCATTTCTGTTTACCCCCATAAACAAAAGCGCGAGCGAAATAAAAGAAATAATATTGGATGGTCGTTTTCGAAGCAGAAAAATCAGCGAGTAATGTTTCAATGTGGAGAAAGAACGTGGCTGATGTCAGAGCATGTCGTTTTGTTTACGGTAACCTTTCCCCCTCAGATTCGGCGAAAAGTGGGCCAAAAAAAAAAATGCACGTGTGATACCGCCTTAAGAAGCATGAGCAGATATTCCGGTCAGGTGGTTAGTCTGACGCGAAACCCCCAGTGTTAAGTTCCCGAGAAAGCTTGGTGCTCATTTTATCGACCCACTAAGGAGTGAAAAGCTGAGTCAACCTTGCCCAGCCCTGGGTTTGAACCTCGGACCTGTAGGGCGAAAGCACGATGCACTAACCACTGGGCTTCAATTCTCCTAATTACTAGTACATAATATACAAAACAGAAAAATTATTTGCGTATAGCAGATATTTTGATTAAAATTTAATGAATTATATGCAAAAAAAAAAAATACGCTAAAAGGAAGGAAAAGAACAATGTTATAAAAAATAAATGAGGAATTCCCCATATTAAAAAGCGTTTCAAATACATGAGAATAGGATACGCGGATGTGATTTAGAATTCATTTTAATCAAAGCACCATTCCAATTAAGAGGAAGTTATTTTTGAAATATAGTTATGATTAACATTAAAACTCCCGTCGACTCAACACCAGAAATGCCTGAGTGTAATACTGATCCTGGGGAATTTCTAAATTTTCAACTCAAAAATCTATATTATTGTTTTCAACTGCATCGAATAAAATACTTTTGAGAGAGTGAAAAAAAAAAAGAATGTTTATCTGGAATTTGAATATTGCTAATAATATTGCACATATTTTAAAATTGTTAATAAAGACCTGAACGCTCGAATAAGGGGCACTAAAACGACCTAAAAAAGTAAATCCAGGGAAACTTTCCTTTTTTATGCTATTTCAAATGTTCATTATGAAAAAAAAAAAGACGTAATTAGACTAGTCAGCTATGTAAATTTGGTAAAAGATTAGAGAAAACATAAAATCCTCCCCCTTCTCTCCTTGTTTCAGGATACATGCTAATATCCTTGCGTCCCTTTATTAAAAGTTTATTTATGATCTGTTTGTCTGGTTATGTAATATATGTGTCATTTTTTTTTACAATTACGTTAAAAAAACATGCATGTTTTTAAGCATGTTAAAACACATTTACAATCACTTTGTTCATTAGAAAAATTTGCAACAGTACTTAAAACTAATACCAATTTGTTTTATAAAAAAACGCTATCCTCAATTTTTCACATCTTTCTATATATACAAAAAAAAATTTCGTGATGCTGCGATAAATTTATTACGTGCTATTGCAACAATGCCAACGTTCAAGATAACTTCCTAAGTTGGCAACCCCAATTTTGCGTGTGTCATACCCGCTGAATTCGCAACCGTATGCTACATTTCCTATAATGTCGACAATAGGGTTAGGATAGCACATTACGCAAGCTCTCGCAGAAAAATATCGTAAAACGATTGCTTAGACTGGAATTGTTGCGTGAGAAAAAGCCGGGTCTCAAATGAAGACTTATTAACAATCAACAGAACTAAATACTGAACTTTCAAGGCAGGTGCAAGACCTGCAGGTTTATCAAAATTTGAGGACTTTATCAACAAAAAGTTGAACAATGCAGCTTCAATGATGAATTTAACTGAAGAGGAGAGCCAAGAGTGAATTCTGCGGGGGGGGGAGAACAAATAAATTGAACTACATAATGCATGAAAATTAGTCTTACAATTCGAGCAATGAGAATGAACAGGTGTATAATTTGTACAATTGGGATTGGTCCGACTTTAGGCAAACAGGAGCCCCCCCCCCCCAATATTTACTAAATTTATTTATGAAATATGCTAGCAACATGTTACATTTCTGAAATGAGCTATATATTTATATTTTTAAGTACATTGTTTATACATTAGTCGAGATTCATGAATCAGTTTTCACATCCCTTGTTTACGTGTTCCCAGAGTCGAAGTTTACGTTTTTTTCTAAGTATTAGTTATTTGAATATCGACTGCTTTAAAGCTTGTGAACTGTACAGTTTGTTTCGGCTATTAAATAAAATGAATCATCGTCAGAGCTTCAAGAAAATGTTATGTCATTTGTCTAAGCGTAAAAAATATAGAGGTAAAAAGTATAACTATATAGCGTAAAGTATAAGAGTAATACTATAGCGTTAAAGTATAGGACATAATTTTTTGGAACGGAAAGAAAAATGAAGAACTATATTTAAACATAATAAAATACTCATAGAAGGTATTGGTGATCAATCTCGTATTTTTGAACCACTGTTAAATGATAGTGACAGGAGATGTTGACATGCAAAAGACTATTCGATTAAGAAAATTAGTGAAATGCATTTAGGTTACCACCAGGACTCGAACTCATGACTCGTCAAGAAGAACGCTGCCCAGCAGAGTTCTTAGTATGATTTCACTTTTCCATAAACATCGCCCTTTTAAAGTTGAATCACTGGTGTCAAACCTCATAATTTCGAACCCCGGTCATGTGATAATAGTCCACCTGAACTGACATTCCATTCTCCTAATTTTCACACCACACGTAAGCTGTGAATTTCAGTTTGGAAAGCTTTAATGTGCATCATCTCTAAAAATGGTGGGGAAAGGGATGTATCTTTTAGTTGCAATCACTTTCCTTCTTTTCTCAACTATGACAACTATTGGAACATATTTATCAGAAAATGGAATGAGTTGAAGTCAAATTTAGCTCGATAAAAAATAAAAGAAGTATTCACTTCGAAGTCAAGAAAAATTACGAATATCAAGAAAAATATGATGTAATTTATTTTATATGGCTATACACCATAGGTCTTTACGACTAGTATCATTCGAGTTCTTTGTCGTTCCTTTACATACACTCTGCATTTCTCCCTTCCCAGTAGAGAAAGTTTTTGTCCATTTGTAGTTAAGAATTGACTAGACAGAAGCTTTAAAAAATATCAACGAGTTGCAATTTTATAATATCGCAAAAACAGTGTTCCAGTGAGAAATTGAAAAAAAAGTCAAATAGGGGTAGACATAGTTATAAAAGAATGTGTTGCGTATGAATGTGTTATGAGTAGAAGTAAATGGGGGGGGGGCAAACAAATGTAGTAACAGTAGTCTTTTATGAAGGAAGGAGGGGATTGGCACATCTATTTCGAACATAAAACTAGCCCTTCTTCCTCTTCCGTGTTTCTGAAGTTCCTTTGCTTTCTACCTCTTTAAAAAGAATGGGAGGGGGAGGGGACAAAAAATGCCAAAAAACTCAGTTATTACTACAGAATAATAGAAAATAAATAATGTGAATAAGTTCTAGGCAGAAATCGCATAAAATATAAATAAGAGGGATAACAAAAAAAACCAACTGAATGGAAATTAGTAATACTTCGACTTAAGCTATTCCTTTTGGGGGGAACCCGGAATTACATGATTTTCAAGTATCGTCGATTCGTCTTTTATTTGAGCGGGAAGGGGGGGTGGGGGTGAAATTGGTAATAGGATTGAAAAAGTTATCAATCCTGTCTAGGCAAATAAATTTAAAAGGGAAAATGTTGACGGTGAAGAACTGCTGGATTCCCACAATCAGGCACTGGAAACATAAAACATAGAAATGCACGAGTAAGAGCAAGACATTGAAGAACTTTAGTTCTTCGACACAGTTCAATCAGAAGATTGGATGACTGTTGGGATTTCGACAGAAGGCCTCAGTTTAATTGGAAAAAAAATTAAAAATTTTAGAAATATTAAATTTAAAAATGAGCGCATTTTTTCAACAAAACAAGGAAAAAACACCGTTAGCATGCTAAGAGTAAATTCTGCAGATCTTTAAACCTCCAGACTACTTTATTAAATTTTAAGAAACCTTCTACATCAAAATAAATTCGGTTTGCATTTTTGTATTTATGTTATCTAAGATTTTTATTAAAACTTTTTATTTTCTAAATTATTAATTTTTTGTCTCTAGTCCCAACTCAAAATAACATACGCATTTATATGTCAAATCATATACCCCGAATTAGACGAATTTGACTTACGCAGTATAATCACTCAGTCATACCTATTGCGTAAGTTCAGGGTATTTTAATGTTTTTATAAATATTTCGTGTATTCTTTGGCTATTTGTCCAATGATAAACTTTCGTATCCAATAATGGATTTGTAATCATACAAAATTCCTACTAATATCTTGCGTTCATTCTTCATTAATAATGCTGTTATTGTTAATTTTTCATAGTTAAAACAGTAAAATTTTCTCAAGCAGACTTCAATTTCTATTTTTATTTTTTGAATTTTTCGCGTTGATCGTAAATTTTTATCCAGAAATTAAATCAAAATAAAACTTGAGTTTGCTTAATTTAATAGTTTAAATTAGCTTATATTTTATTATTTTGTTATTCAATTAATTTAATGAAAAAACAATAATGACTAATATTTTTAATGTAACTAGTTTGATATCAGGGGGCAAAACGCCAAGCAGCGCTTGTTGTCACTGGAATGGAATTAAAGATGGCGGCCTAGCGGTCACAAATCGCCTAGAAGATAATTTTAAAGAATTGTTTTGAATTACATTAAGATATATTTAAAATGAAAAATATATGAAGAGATTGAGAATAACCAAGATCAATAAATAAATAATGAATACCAATATAATAAAAAGTTACGTGTACTACTAATAATGTTATGCAGTATATAATGAAATCCTTAAATTATATATTTTAATAGTGATTACATATAATATTCATATAGTATGATTTAACAATAATTACTGTATATAATAATAATCATATAATATCATTTAGTAGTAACTATAAAAAAGAATAATCATCGTAATGTAATATAATAAAAAATGTTATATATATATATATATATAAATATGTAATTTAAGAAATATATTTTTTAAAGATATAACAAAAAACAATTATACATAACGAATAGTAAAAGATTATTATGTGTAATAATATTTTATGTAATTATTTTATTAATAAAATATAATCTAAAAATTAATAATGAATATATCAATTAAAAAGTACTGAAAACTTGCGATATATTCAAAAACTGCAAGCTATTTCAACGAATTTAATCGAACAATTTCGCTGAAAAAAAAGAATTTTTAAAAAGTTAAATAAAGTGAAAATACACAATTTATAACAAGAATTAAAAATTCTACACCAAAAAAAAGTATCCTAGTACTGAGCCTTAATACTAGAAATAACCGGATGCGAAAATAGCTAAAAAAAAACAGAAGACTGAAATGATAGGTTGAAGAGCAAATACAATGAAAATGGTGAAATTTTAAAACAAATGGAATAAAAATCGTCTGAAATTAATAGGTTTATTGCGGGAAAAAAACAATACAAATTATTTTTAATATACGTTATCCCCATGACAACCACATCGCCAGACAATAAAAATATCAAGGTAACCATATTGTAATGTAATCGCCGATCTTGGCGAACATAAACAACAATTTGGCGCGTGCCGATGATATTAAACTAGTACCTTTTTAATATTTTCTGTATATTGTATGTTATC
>BMAO01034165.1:0-20752 GCA_019973975.1 Trichonephila clavata
AGACAATGGTGAGACGAACACAGTTCGATTGAAAAATGTTCAAAAGTCTTGACGAAGGGTTCAGGAGAGATCAGTAGCAAAACCAGTTGAAACAAAGGTCAAAAAATCGTGAGACGGGGCCGGTAAGCCACACAAGTACAAGGAAAACCGTGTGCACAACATGACATGAAAAAACAATAACAAAAAGACACAAAGTAACAAAAGACGTACCTGATATGCACCAGACCGCGAACCGGAACAGGTTTGAAGAAATGAGCCTCTGAAAATCACCCCCCACCCAAGAGCACCTGAAAGAAATTCCTGAAAGAAACGGAAATCCAGGGCTTCCCGAGCGACAGTGAAAATTGGGGGCGAAAGGAAAGGTGTAGCACCAATTTGGGCTACAGTCATGCAAGAGGAACAAATTCAAAAAACAAGTTGACATAATAAACATAACAAGGGAACATCAGCTCGCGGACCAGTGCAACCAGCGTACTGAAAAAATTTTAACACCACACAGATTGCACGGGCAATTGGGGCCATGCATGAACCCACTGTGGACAATAATAAATAGGGAAAAACCCCGTAAGTTAAGACTGCAGAAGGATAGGAGGTCGTTAACAAAAGGCTGAACTAAAAACAGAGAAAAGAGGGCGCCACCATTGGTGGGCAAAACTGAAAAGGTGGATGGGAAGGGGGCGATCAATGAAGTCGAGACACCAAGAACAACCCCCAGGACCCACCATTCACGAGAAATTGAAGATTTTAAGAATTTAAAAATGGGGGTGTACAGGTATGCCAAGCCACAACATGGGAAAACCATGAAAGGACCCCCAAACCGAACTATTGAAGCAATCTGTTTGAAATTAACAACCAAGGAGGGTCACAAGGCGGGAAGCCAACCCTAAAAATTTGGGGAGTCTGGCACGGAAAGTTCCCAAGCCGTGGGCGTTTGAAAAAGTAAGGAAAATTTAAAAAACAGAAAAAAGCAATGAATGGGGGGGACAGGGCCTCAAAACTCAGATGGTCGAGAGAGGACAACACAGGGATGATGATAAAGCAAGTCCGGTGTCGGGGGTGGCCGAGGGGGCGGAGTTACAGGACGTCGAGAAACCGAAACTAACTTCCCCTCGCCCCCCCACCCACGGAGAGGAAGTGCGGGGGCAAAGACCTTGGTCCTGGGAACAAACTGTCCAAAGATCAAGACCGTAGGTCAAAACCCCAAGGAGTTATAGGAGTTTGAAAAAATTTAAAAAATTTTAAAATGTGAAATGGGGGGGAAGGAGTGGGGCAATTGACCCCACTCTTGGCCAGAGGCAAGCCCCCAACAATGTCCGTCCAACCCCCCCGGTCCCAAAAACCTAGGTGGAGGGGGGCGGAGAAATGAGCGGGAAACCCCTTTTGGGGGAGGGGGGGTGAGTGAGTGAGTGAGTGAGTTTTGGGTTTTATGGCGCAAGAGCCAACTTTGGCTATGCTGCGCCAAACATTCGTTAAAATATTAAAATATAGGACGAAATATCTAAAAATAATGAAAACACAGTTTCAATAAAAGTTAAAATTTCAAATTGCATAAAAATTGGTTTCCAATGATTAAAAGTTGAACAATTTTTGGTGAGGGGTTTCCCCTCATCACACATGTCAGATAAGATCTTAAAATAACAGACATCTTAAAAACAGATAAATGAAAAGAGTGTAAATAAAAGTTATAAAATTTCTTAATAAAATCTAGACCGTAATTTTAATCGTTTCGGGGGAGGGGGGGAGGTAGCGCCAAAGTAACGACGTCATGGGAAACCGTAGGTGTGGGGATAGCCACAACCTAAGAAACGAAGCTCTGACGTCATTCTGAGAAGATGGAAAAAATACAAAGTTCCCCATAGGATTAACATGGGGAAAATTGGGACGCTAACAGGACCCCCCCTGGGCCACGGCCCACCTCATGTGATACCTTAATGGAAAGGTCTCGAGGGGGGCAACAAACTGTGAAAACAAGAATGTTGTAGCACCAAACCCCGGGGTACAGGAACAATTTGAAAAAATTTAAAAATTGTTAAATGAGGGGAAGGAAAGGCCCGATCCCCCCAAAAATAACACAAAAGAAGGCTCACAGGGGGCCCAACAAAACCCAACCGGTTAGAACAACCAAAGAGGAAGGGGGCCGAGAAATTAACGGGGAATCCCCCAGGAGGGGGGGAGGGGAGGTGGAAGAAAAAGCTCAACGTCAGAATTGTATTTTTCGAGAGACTTGGCAGATTGCCAAATCTAGAAGCTCCAACGTTGAAACTAAAATCTTCAATGTAGAGGTATGTCCCATAGGATTAACATGGGATAACCTTATTTTTGCACCCAAGCCCCCCCCCCAATTGAGGGATTCGAATTATTTTTCCACTGGAAGAGGAGGGGGGGACGAGCCGGACACCTGGACACTAGGGACAAAGGGGTCCGACCACAGGAAGCCAAGCAACAACAGTGTAAAGGAATGTCCCATAGGATAACATGGGACAAGCAAATTTTAGCTCCCAAGCCCCCCCCCAATTGAAAAATAAAAAATCTTTTTCAGTTGACAGGTGCCCCAACTTTGGGCGAACCAATTGGTGAAGGTCCCAAAGGTGTGGGACAACGGGGGGCGGAGAAAAGAAAGAATTAAATAATTTTAAAAAGTTTAAAATAGTTTAAAAGTGTTAAAAAGCATAGAAAAAATAGCCCCATGAGCCTGAAATTTACAGGGTAGGTAGAACTCGTGGCGGCGGATCGAATGGGCGTGGTCTCAAGCCCCAGGGTGGACCAGGTGAGGAGTTATTAAAGAAAAACGTCCCCTGAGGGGGGGAATGCACTAAAAGAGCTGCGTCCAAAACTGGGACGCAGAGTCCGGATTTGATTCGGTTCCCAACCCATGATTAATAAATATCTCGAAAAAAATGGCACGCGGGTTTTAACATGGGAAAACCGAAATTTAAGCGCATAAGCCCTCCCCCAACCACGAAAAAATATTTGTAACAAGTGGGGGGGGGACAAACCGAACACCTGGACACCAAGAACGTTAAGATCCAACCACGAGGAGAGGAATAATAAAGAGAAAACACATTTGGCACACCTGTACAGGTAGAACAATATAGCAACAGTTTTAATATTAATAATAACAAGTGTCCACAAGCAGGTACATGCAAATGTGAGCAGTGGTCAATGAAGGAAGGCGATGAGGTCACTACCCAGCAGAAAAAAGGAAGGAAAACCCCCCTAGCAGCCGCCCATCCGGTATAGTGGTCAGTGAAGCTGACTGCGGTGCCGCAGGGACTGGGTTCGAATCCCGGAGAAGGCATGGATGTTTGTGTTGTAATCCTTTCTTCTGTCTGTGTTGTTTACCCCCGTGTTATACGTTCGGTGGTGCACGGGGTTTATAAATGTTAAAAAAAAAAACCTAGCAACTGTAACATAATAGAATACACCGTTCAGAGAACAGGTAAGTGCATGTGTACCAAGATTGATACTATAATACTAGGAAAATTGGGATAATTACCCCGAATTAAAGCCATATAGGTGTGAAAAATAGTATCATTAGGATGAAAATGTTCTCGGCCCGGAGAAGAGATCATGGGTGATCACATAGCAACGGACTTGTATTGAGAACAAAAGAATTAAGGTACACATGCACCAACACCAAAGATTAAAACTCAGCACACGTGCAAGGGCTCACAACTAAGAAATGAGCTAAAAAAGGGATCATTTCTGAGAAAAGAAGGATCACTTCTAAGAAACAGATCATAACCCCAAGGACAAATTAATACAATCGATTGTAGGTGCACGTGCACTAAGGAATAGGGAAAAAAAAGTGAGTATCAAAGTCAATCGTTTCAAAGAAAGAAGTACTCACTACTCAGAACAGTGTATTCATTTGTAAAACAAAGACCGGGTAGCAACCAGGGCCAACGCCTAGCAACCAAAATCAAAAGCTTAAATGGAACGGTTACTTGTTGCATCATCCAAGATTGAGTAGAAAAGTGGAATCACTTCTGAGAAAAACTACTCAATACTTGGAACAGTGTACTCATGAGTACATGAGCGCATAGCAACGAGAGCCAACGCCCAGCAACCGATACAAAAGCAATTGACAAAATGGCGAGGCAATGGTAGAAAGATCTGAGTGGTGTAAATGAAGAAGAAACGAATTCGAAATCTCTCTCCATCGCACCCAGTTAAGCTAATAACGTCATTTAAAAACATAATTACACAGAACATAGTTCCCACAACAAAATTAAATAATTATTTACACGAAAAAGGCACCGGATAATCAAACATTTAAAAAAGAAACACAAAGGTGTGCAGAAGAGAAATAACATTTGAGATTACTGCACAACAAAAGATTACCAACGGTGCAAAATAAATGCGGGAAACAATGTAGAATAGTGCAATTAAAATGATTAATAAAAAAGGTATTAATAAAACAAAAGGGTTGACCACTGCTCAACAACCATTCGCACCAAATAACACAAAACAAAAATCTATTCCTTATGAAAATATGATAAACACACATATTATAACAAAAATAAGCTGATAAAAACAGGTAATGGTGTGAATAAAAGCGAACAGTATAGAATTCTATACTCACAAAGGACAATCAATAGGCTTACAAAAATTGATAAACCATTAAGGAATAGAAAAATAATAATAGCAAAGTGAGTGCGACATTCAAAAGAATGACCATCTGTCCCGCGATGCAAAGATTGAGAGTGACAATCTCAATACATCGCAAAACGGGGCCCCCACACATGAAAAATAATCATCAAGGCCCTATCTTACAGCTCTTATGCCCCCTTAACACATTTATTAAACACAAAAAATATACATGCATATCTGAACACGAGACAATACAAGACGCTCATTTCAAAATAGGCTTAATAATTGAAAAAACGAAACGAGCGTCCCAAATTAACACAAAAATGCACAGAAAATCATGAATAAACAATGAAATAATATGAAATATTTGCATACAAACATGAAAAGGGTTAAATAGTGAAATATCAAAAATAATATGAATACAATATATACAAAAAACCAAATAACATAAGAGCTGTAACACGAAAACAGACAGGGAGCAAAAGTGACCCGCACTCAAAATGCTGTCAAAAATTAACAATTAATGGTGCGACATCGAACCCGGAAGTAATCGATGACCAATCGCCCGTGCTATCCAAAAACATTTTAAATTTTAAAATTAAACAATTTTAAAGACATGTTATGCAGGACGGAAAAAGAGGAAAAAAATCAAGACATGCGAGACTCATCGGCCCTTAAAGGGGGCTTAGCCACAAATTTTGTGGTCAGCACCCAAAAAAAACAAAAAAGGACACTTCCCGGCGGGTCGGCACGCCATTTAGAACTAAGTTCAGTCCAAAGGAGAGGCCCAGGGGCTTCGGAAAGTCAAAATTGTCCAATTTGCAGGTGGATTCCAAAGGCAGTCCAAAATTTTCCTAAGTCCAAAATGGCGGGAAATCCAAAAAGAGCGGGAAAATCACTCACAAAATAAAAGAGCAGCAACTGTGACGTCACAGCAAGACAAGTGCAGTACCTGTTCAAAATGGCGGGAAGAAAGTTCTAGAACTTTCGAGAAATTTCCCGCCAAAAGCAAAGGATTAGGATTATTCAAGTTTTGAATGGGTCTGACGTCAGAAGCACTAGCGGGACCAAAGATCCAGGTAGTGCTAGACTATCGACCAACGGCCGGATAAACCCTTAATCCGAAGCTTTCGATCGATATCAACAAGGAGAACCCCCGCGCGAGGACGGGGGAAATTACGCTGATAAGAACAGAGTTCTGTACGTAATAGTCACTAATCAAACGGAATAACCATTAGGGTCACCGAACAAGACAGTGATGGTTACGACTTTACTAATGTCACTCTAAGTTTCATAGTCCAGATCAATAATGAAAAGGAAAGTCAACTTAGTACTTATGGTATCTAACATTGGCATTGGAGGCCACAAGCACAAGTATGTGGGAAGCATTTCACTTTAAGAGAAATATGGGAATAATCTAAAGGACACAGTATTTACATATGTACAGATTAATTGGTGAATACAAAGAATATGAATGGATGGTGGTGAAGACAAACAGTATGAAGGTTGAAGATTGGATAATTACATGTCCACTATGTTGGCCTCCATAGTGGGGGAGGGTTCATGGTATCGCTGGGATACTTGTGTTTGAGTTTCACAAGCGTCACGGTTGTCATTGGAGTTGGAGGCCGTGTTCACTTGCGAATTATCTTGGATGGCAGGGACTTCTGTTGTGCTTGGCAGTTCGAGGGGTATTGCGTTGTTAGATGTCTTCGAATACTGCTGAGCACCAGTCAGATGTTGCACGTAAATGTCCCTGCTCCACCGTATGCACTCGGACACACAGAGTTTCCTCAGGACGGCCAGGTAGCTTCTTGTGGCCACCTTCTTGAGGAAGAGATCGTTCTCTGGGTCCCAAGCGCCGAGGGATCCAACAACGATTGGCACGATGTGAACGTCTTGATACCCCAAGTTCTTGTAGTGGGGTATCAGCTCAAGGTACTTGGCTACCTTTCGTTCACGCGCAAGTCGGAAAGCGTCCCTTCTATTCTCGAAGGGGACGGTAACGTCGACTATGTAGATCGTGCCATCGATCTCGGCGACTAAGTCCGGTCGGAGGTGGTTCGGACCAATCGCTTGGTTCTCCGACAGGATGGTGCCTCTGTAGGCGATTGCCGTCTCAATTCGTGCCAGTACCGCATTGTGTCGCATTTGCCAGGCTGCGGAATAGGAGGTGCAGTGGTTCAAGACATGTGGGAGTGTCTCTACCCACTTACCGCATCTCCTACAATTACGCTCTGCTGGCAAAGGACCATTCTTGTTGGCATTAAGCGGCACGAGATTGAGGCGTGCTTTGTGCACGAATCGCCAGTCGGCAAACCTGGTGTATTTTCCATCCATAAGGAAATGGGAACTGGCTGGAGCCATTGAAACGCAATCCATCGCCTTTCCCTGGGAGGGTTGTTCAAGGAGACACTGGGTCTCACGAACTTGGAAGTGATCGTGAAACCCGCGCATCACCTTCCTCCTCTGGGTAGAGAGAGAGAGAGAGAGGTGATGTCCTCATCACCAAAGGCAATGGACGGTTGTCCGTTTGAAAATGACCAGGTTACCTGTTGCCTGTCAGAGGCCTTTCTAGCCAACGTCCAAGTGTTGGCTAGTTGATTCGTGGAGCCCGCGAACTCATCTTCCATGCATCCGCTTAGGAAACTACCAAGATCACCGTCAGATGGTCATCTTCCTAAGCGATGGCGTACCGTCCTGGTTAATTGGCCAAGGGCTTGTATTGCTACCTCTTCGTCCTTAGAGGTGAGCAGCTTAAAGGCCGAATCAACCAGGTAGTAATCGGAGTCCTGGGCTGCCGACGGCAAGCCGCAACAGCCAAGCTTCCGATTGCCATAGATGTAGTGATTGGATGCATTGGAAGGGAGCGAGAGAATATTCTTGATTTCTCTCCTCGCAGCAAGATCAACTTCAGCCCAATCTGTTTTACCAAGTTGGGCTGTGCGCATGGCAAAGGACATCGTTGGAAACATGAACGTCTTCAGTGCGTCCAACTTTTGCCATTGCGACAACTGCGAGCCGCAAAGTTTCTCAATTAGTGAGAGGGCTTCGTTTGCCGTGCGGAAATTCTTTTGCAAGAAGAATCCCGCAGGCTTGACTAAGTATTTGTATTCCTCACCGTCCTCGAGAGCGGAGACAGGTACTCCGTCAAGGAGGAAGGTGGAATTGCGTGATCCCGTTGGGACACGTCCCGAGAGGTGGAGGGTGGCGCATTTCCTCGGATTGAGGTGGAGGCAAAGGGCTCTCAGTTCATCGGACGTGGTTGTGATCAGCTCTTGCAGATCCGCTGCAGAGTCCGACATGAGCACAATGTCATCGGCAAAAGCCAATACGGCTCTGTGCTCGCGGTTCTCCTGGATCGTATGGAGAACCTTGTCGATCGCCAGGTTGAATAGGATCCCACTAAGAGGACAGCCTTGCTTCACACCGCTCAAGATTTTGATCGGTGGAGTGGGCCCCTCTTCAGTGAGAACCCGGGTGGTTGATCCTTCGTAGATGTTGGAGATCAAGGTGACAAAGTCAACATCTACTCCACAGGCCACTAGAGAGTCTAAAATGACCTGCTTGGGGACCGAACCAAAGGCGTTGGATATGTCCAACCACACCGTGAATTTGTCTGTCTTGACGCGTCGGGCAGACTCCAAGTGTTGGGCTAACAAGAAGTTATGTTCCAACACGCCATCAAACGGAGAGAACCCTTTCTGCGCAGATGATAGGACTTCATTCATCTCGCACCAGTCGGACAGTTTGCGCGCCATGCACTTTGTGAATAACTTATAGATGGTATTCGACAGGGAGATCGGCCTCCAGTTGTCCAACCTATCCAACTCATCTTTTTTATGGATGAGTATGGTTCGGGAGAACTTCCATGAGGCAGGTATGTCTGCTACCTGTAGGCATATATTAAAAAGCCTAGTGAGGACGGTACAGGAGGGGTCGATCTCTCTCCAATGCCTGTAACTGATCAGGTCCTCACCCGGCGAGGAATTTTCGCACGAGCGGAGACAATCAGCCACAAAGTCCCTGGAGAGGATCTCAACGACCGGTGGTCTGGTCGGAGGCTCAGGAAGTGGCCTTTCTGCAGGGGAGCCAACAGTCTCCCAGATGCCCCGAAAGTAGTTGAAAGTTTCCTCCAACTTTACAGGGCATCGTGCAGATGATGGTTGCGTGATAGCTCTCACGCACTTCCTCCTGTTCCATCTGTAGCACTGTTGTACCTTTTGTGGGTTGGCCAGGTCCAACCCACTCGATCTTATTCCTGTCGAACTGTCATTTTTTGACGGGGCACTTAGCCTAAAGTGCTCCTGCACAGCTGAGACCACACCCTGGGCAATGTCATTGAAGATCGACATGCGGTTGTCAATCTCCTCGACCTCCAGGAGTGCGTCCAGCGGCTCTATAAACGAGCTGAGAGTGCATGGCCGCGCAAGGTCAATCCTACCTCTCGGACTCGAATCGCCGTTTGTATTAGGTTCGCTGTTGTTTGAACCAACATTCGTGGCAGGGGCTGTCGGTGACAGGTGCAAGTGACCTGGTCCCTGGTTCACCTGCCAGAATGGGCGCGAGCTTCTTCATCTTTTTGATCCTCCGAGCCTTGGGTCCTTCAAGGACTCGGAGTTTCGGCATCTTTTCTTGTAGTCTTTTCCTTTTGTGGTACTTCTCATGGTTGAGAAGGCCATTTTTAGTTGTAAAGATGACTCCACACTCCACACATGGCCAGTTGCACCCGGGTGAATCGGTTGTGACGACTGACAGGACACCTTCTAGGCACGGGTGTAACGCCGGCTTCGACTGAATCCTGCAATCACAAATCGCACACCAGTATTCCACGCGGAGATTCGACAGTCGGTGATAGGAAGTAAGGTGCTTCTTCACCGACGTGTTTGTGGTATACCACTTTGCCGTGTGGAAAGAATGGGTGCAATTTGCAACCGGACATGTTAGGACCTGAGGGAGTGGAAATTGGAGTCGTAGGGTCTCACCCAGTATCGCAGCTCCGCCACGTTTAGGGGAACCACCTCCCGTTCGTGTTGGAGCTGTGTGGACAGCAGTTGGAGTTGCGTCCTCGTCTTGGTTTACAATTGGGTCCTGGTGGTCAGTACTTCTGGGGTTAGCCCGCCCCACTGATGCACCATGGTCCCTAAGACGATGGTATGTGAGCCCTTTTCTCGTCTTGCATTTCACCCTGCAAGTGCTGCACACGAATGTGCCTTCATGCGGCTTCTTGCCCGTTTTCTGGTCGGACAACCCATGTATTTGTGCTGGGTTGTCAGGGCAAGTGACATGGAAGCGTGTTTGCTCCGTAATATGGCTCTTCTCAACCATGATTACTTCTGTGTGAGTCGGTCCTCTGTTGGGGACTTTGATCGTCCCATTGTGCTTTGTTCTAATGTGCTCAGCCAGGGAGAACTTCTGGCTAATGAAGGAAGCACAATCCGGGCACCAGACGGCAGAGGACGAGTGAGAGCTTGCTTTTTCCTTGCCCTTGGGGGCGTCAGGAATGGCAACCGTGTGACACTGGATGATGTGCTCATCCAGGGCAGCTTGTGTGAGGAATATTAATGGGTTCCTCACGCTGCACAGGAGAAATGGCCCCCGATCTTGTTGGGGGGCTCCTAGGGTGCGCATTCACACGGGAGATGTCTTCTGCGGATCGTCTAGGCGTCGGTGGTGGAACAATTTTATGGAAGTTCCATGTGTGGTAAGCAAGCGTCCGTTCAGATCCGAACTGACGCTCACAGACCTCACACCTAAAGGGGCTATCGAGCCTGCGGGCGCTGATTTTCCCGGCATGTTCCTCAATTAGAGGCGTCACGCTCGGTATCAGGGCCGCGGAAGAGGACGCGTTCTTGGTGCCCGGCGACAGCTTCCTGAAGTGTTTCTTCAGTAAGTGCTGCTCGAGCGTTGTGGCCAGGTGGATCCTCCTGTCACAATGTTTGCAGAACACTAACCTGGTTCTTTCAGGTTGTGGGTTCGCTGCTTTCTTCGCCCCTGTTTTTCTAGGGGCGGCATCGGACCCCGCTCTTGGTTTTTTTGTCGGGGCGGTGGACGTCCGGTCTTGTTTGATCATCGCTGGGTTCTTGGGTCCAGCTGTGATTATCTTTATCGTGGGACCTTTTTCGCTTCCACCCGACACAGTCGTCGGCACCGCATCCCTCACTGGGGTTTCCTCGATCACCACTTGGCAAGCAGCCTCATGGTCATCTCTACCCTTTTCAGTGTAGAATTTTTTGGGGCAATTGGAGCAGAGCCATAGCTTTGACACTGTGGCCCGCTTGCTTTTGCCCAACTTGGCCGTCGCCGCGTAGGTCGGGGGACCGAAAGCACGGTGGGGAGGGGAGCCAGTTAGGCTCTCCTGCCAAGTTGAAAGAAGGTCATTGATATCCGCCTCCAATTGTTGGGACAGCTCACCTGCGAAGATGATGTCCAACACGGAGGGGGAGTTCGACCTTTGGGATGCGGTGTCATCATTGCCTTGCTCATGGGACGAGCTCGTGGCAGTTGCAGGCATGGTCTCCACCGTGGCAGGGACAGCATCTACCATGGGTGGGGTGGTTAGCGCAACTTCTAGGTTCTTGTTTACATCGGTTGTGTCGGGGTCAATAGTCACTACGGTCTCTTGTGTAGTAGAACCGACAACAACCGCTTCTGGTTGGTAATTGTCATCACTAGTGTCACTGTTAGATTGCTCCGAGTTCAGTGTATCTGTTTCACTGTGGGTGAACATTCTAACTTCTACGGGGGGGCTAGCTTCCAAGGCCACCAGTTCTACCATCTGGGTCACGGTTTCTCTGACAAACCTTGTCGGTGTGAATTCCTCAACCCAGTGTATCGGTGGTGCAAACATATGCCTTGGGCTAGCCGACGGTGGTGGCGCCACGTCCGGTGGGCCAGTATTGCCTGATTTAGGGCTATGAGCGGGAGAGTCGATCTCCTCTGGTGTTCGGTGCAAGGGCGGAGTAGGGCGTGCGAAGGTTTCCTCAGCACTCGGCTCAGAGGGATTTTGGGCATCTCTGTTTGCAGCCTCGAGTGCTTTGGACAGCTGATATTCCACCTTCCGTCTTCTTGCGGAGTTCGGGTGAGTGAGTGAGTTTTGGGTTTTATGGCGCAAGAGCCAACTTTGGCTATGCTGCGCCAAACATTCGTTAAAATATTAAAATATAGGACGAAATATCTAAAAATAATGAAAACACAGTTTCAATAAAAGTTAAAATTTCAAATTGCATAAAAATTGGTTTCCAATGATTAAAAGTAGAACAATTTTTGGTGAGGGGTTTCCCCTCATCACACATGTCAGATAAGAACTTAAAATAACAGACATCTTAAAAAACAGATAAATGAAAAGAGTGTAAATAAAAGTTATAAAATTTCTTAATAAAATCTAGACCGTAATTTTAATCGTTTCTGAATCGGTGGGGTGGGGGATTCCCCACCAAATTCAATAAGTATAATTGAGAAAAGGTCAGTTTCTATTTTTAGTAGGGGTTAAAAGTAAAAATCCTTTGTGATATGTTCTTCCGTTTTTATACGTGAAGTTAGGATCCGGTTCATATTCCTCCTCCTCTTCTTGCGGAGTTCGGATGTTGTAGCACGTGAGGCATCAGCATGTGGATATCTGGAACATAGAATCCACATAGGAGGCAGCAGCAGCTCGTGGTTGTTCTGGCGATGTCACGTGCAATACCCCTCGTCCTCATCGCAATTGGTGATGGCGAGGTGTCTATTTGGACTGTTTTTTGGAGGTCAGACATGATCAAGAGTTCTTAATCGAATTATGGAGTTATGGATAATGGTATATATTCCGATTTTTGGTCGGTTTAACGGTGCAAGAGCAACTTCTCAGTAATCGGCAGTAAACCCGGTGAGCCTCGCGTAACACGGTAAAAACAACAAGTACATATTAATAAATTGTCTAACCCACATATCACATACATAGCATAACATAACACAAAAAGTCGCTATAATCTTATATTCTAAGAGAGGAGTAAATGTGGGTTATACGTACTGTGCACTCAGTCCAACAGGTATCGTCACTGCATGATAGTAGGTTGGTATGACTCACACTGCCCCAGTCAAGCTGTAAATTACCCCCCCCCCCTAGTACTAGGGAACCTGGAAACAATTTCTGAAAAAGAAGGAAATCCAGGCCTCCCGTTTCGCTAGAAAACATGATTAGGGGGATAGGAAAGGGGGCAACACCTATTTGGGTCGCCATTAAGTAGGTGTTGAGAAAGGATATTAAATTTTTCATTTTATGTGGGAAGCACCTATTTGGGATTCCAGAAAGTAGGTGCTCCAGTTGATGTTAGAGGGTGTTGAATAGTGGGCATGTATGCATCATACACAATATCATATCTAGTTTTTTAACACAGCAGTGGTAAGAATAATGATAACCAGGGGCAGAGTGCACCCTCTTCCACACAGCGATGTGGGCCGATTGCATCTCATAGGTTGGGTGTTCACATGTGATATGGTGAAATAGTGAGCATTGTAGTATGACAGCCGAACTAAGGGAACCAATGAACGCTATGAGGTAAGTGCACTTAATGTGCTAGGCTTCAACGTTAAAATGGATACTCTGGAGCACAGTGGAACGAGTGAGCCGAGTCTGTATGGACTGCGAGGCTCGTGCGTTGGGTTATTGACAGTGTACTCCCGTAGGGGGGAAAAAGGCACCCTTCTGTAAAATAGTAAAGAATTTGTGCATCACCAGGAAGGTATGCACACTGGCCACACTATGTTAAAATTACAACTTTTTAAAGCGAAAATTGAGGGTGGGGGGCCAGAATGGTCAAAAAGGTGCACTTTTTTCAGACTATGGGCAATATTTAAGTGCCCAAGCGCTCCCCCTTCCCGCTGATATGATCAAAAGGTGCGGGGGAGTAGTATCATTCCAACGCCACCAAGAATGAAACGATCCGAGTTGTGGTTCCAGAGATATGGGAAAATTAATGAATACGCTAGGCTATTAAATATGGAATTTAATTGGGGGAGCTTGAATTAAAAAGGGTATAATGATGGTACTAATGAGCGTAGGTGTTTGAAAATTACATGACACATACTCTGGAGCCCAAGAGGTCGAAAGAGTTGTTTAAGCATGACCTAAGTGGCTCGCGCGTTGGACTATTGGCACTGGACTCGCATTGGGGGGGAGCGAAGTATCAGCTCCATAGTGGGCTAATCGGTGTTTCTCTAAAGAGCTCGTTAGTGTTAAACACACGCCAAACTCTCAGAGGGAAATATTGAAAATTTTGGATATTGGGCCAAAAAAAGAAAAAAGGCGCGACTTTTTCGGTTGTCAGCCAATAATTTTGTGAAGAAGCCCTCCCCCACCCCGCGAAATTTGGGAGCAGACGCGGGGGAGTAGTACCAATCGGCAAACTTCAACTTCGAGCCAATATGAGTTCTGGTTCCAGAGATATGGTCGAAAAGGTGAATATGGAGTAAGGGTATTGGGGGGTATTGATATAGAATATTGTTCATTAATTCCTGAAAATCGGCTGCACAGGCTAAACTATGGGAGATAATGAGTTAAGAGTAAATGCGGGCATGCCCGGAGTCAAGTGGGTGAGTGAGTGAGTGAGTGTAGGGTTTAATGGCGCAAGAGCCGATTTCGGCTAAGCTGCGCCAAACATTTGTTTTAATTTCCATAAAAATTCTAAAAAACATAATCTGATATTTAAAATTGACATAAAATAGAGCATAACAAAAAATATATTTCATTAAAAGTGCATTTAAAAAAATTTGTTTTTTCCTTCTTTTTGTTTTACACAATCAAAATACTATAAAATGAGTTTAAAAAGTTAAAAAATAATGTAAAAAATGACTTTAAATTTGAACAAGTTATTTACAAATAAAATTTTATATAATTAGTCTAATTATTTTTCCGATTTCTTGTCGGTGTCATGTAGTGGCTAAAACCAGTTTCATAATGGCTATCCATCAATTGTTCACTGACGTTATAGAGAATAACATCCTCATCTTCTGAGGTGTAGTGCACAAAACTCTTCTTCGGCTTGTGAGGTGTCATTTTAATTTCGATCTCTTGTTTTTTTGCTTTTGAACGCTTTTTCCTATCTTTAAAATTTTGCTTCAAACTTTTTGCTGCTTTAGATGCAGCAGAGGTTCGACTATTGAATGTCTCTGTATCAAGTAATGGTATTGATGGAAGAATTTCAATTGGTAAGGAGTTGGATGAGGAAGCAGATATGTTGGATGACGTTTCCATAGGGCTGAACATATTATTCGTGGTGGAAAGCACGGCAGTAGACATAGGAATTGGTGGCTGAGGCTCTGGCACTGTAGTGGCTATTGAAGAGGTAGAGGCAAGAGGTGTGCCTGGGCTGAAGATGATGTGAAAACAGCAGGAGTGGATGTTGGTATATTTGGTTTTGGGAGGGATGAAATTGGCTGCAGTAAATTTAAGGGTGGACATTTTATTTTTGTTATATCTTCGTCTGTCTGTGTAGAACTGTTTATAGTAGAGGATTTGGTAGCCTGGGCGTAAGTTTGTGATAGTTTGTGGAACTATTATTTTTCGGGCTTCTGGGTAAGATATGTTATTATTCGTTTTGATTGTCTGAATTTGTTTTTCGGTTTTCCATTTGGGGCACAGTTTGGAATCAGCTGTATGGGGTTGAGAGCAATTAATACATTTAGGCTCTAGAGTGCAATCTGTGGAAGCATGTCCAACAGATGCACATCTAGAGCAAGTAAGTTGGCCGCGGCAGGAAGTTTGTGAATGTCCGAACCTCTGGCACTTAAAACAGCGCAGAGGATTCGGAATATATGGACGGATTTTACAATTTAAATAACCAGCTTTAATAGTTTTGGGTAGAGAGGGGCTGCTGAAAGTTAAAATTATATGTTTTGTAGGGATAATGTAGCATTTTTTTTTATTGTAATTCTCCTGACCTGAATCACGCCCTGATCAGAAAATCCATCAAGGATTTCTGTATCAGGAGTGTTCAACAAGTCAGGTTCAGAAATGACACCACGAGAAGTATTTAGAGATTTATGAGGACTTATTCTTACGGTAGAGTCAAGAAAAGATTTGGCAAGTAAAAAAGACTTCGTTTGTAAAGCAGAATATGTTTCAATTAATAAATCACCGGATTGTAAGCTTTTTACAGATTTAGGTTCGCCACCTATTCCTATTAGTGCCTTATGAATAGCAAATGGTGACTTTTTGGACATTTCATTGTTTTCCAAGGATATTAACAAAAATCTTACTTGTTTAGCAACTTGATCAAGGTTAAGGTTGGGTAAAACGAGGCCTTTACCCGGGCACAAAATTTCAGGATCCATGACAGAGAGATGGTATTCATCCTGGCGTGGCTCCACCCACCACGGAGTCCAACAAGGGAGGCAGTGTGCCGGTCATCTGGCAATTGCCAGGCACGGCGCTTACCTGGAGTACACCCAGAATATAATGCTACAGCATTCGTGAGGATCCAACGGGTAAACCTGCCACCCCTTATCTGCAGCACTAACCCTACAGCAATGTCTCCGAAAAGACTTATCACCAGCCGATTGACAGGAGCGGGCTCACTCCTGCCACCCGTCTACAGCGAAGCGTGGGCCAAAGGGTACGCAAAAGGTATCCCCAGGACACCATTTTCCTCCTTACGGGACGCCGCACACGGCAAACATGCGGGTCGGAAAACCAACGTGTTAGTCGAAAACGAATAAATCAACATAAGCAAAATATTTATATAAACTGAAGAAAAAAGACACTAAATTAACGCAATATAAAATGTAAACAAAAATATGTTATTAATAATGGATAAGTAATCAAATTAAATAAATGTATATAAATTTCAAATAAGTACATTTAATATCTTTTAATCTGTGATCTAGACGTGAAAAGAAGAAAAGGAAAAATTGAATGACAGAAAGAGGGTCGAAAATAGAGAAGGATCACTAGGGTACCCCGGGTTTGTGAATCCCGTGTTTACCAAAGACAGTAAACCCCTTGGTTAAAGGAAAAGATCACTAGGGCACCTCGGGATTGTGACACCCGTACTCACCTAAAGAAGGTGAGCCCCCTGAGGGTGTTGAAATAACAGGACTTGCTTCATTTGTTAAAGGTGTAAACATTGATACTGTGGATGAAGAAGGTGCTTTACTGGATGAGACAGATGCAACTGAGGTAGATAGACTAGTAGATGTGGCGGGTGAGACAGTAGAAATGGGGCATGTCGAAGGAGAAGGTGTTTGTTTGGATGAGGACAATGCGACAGATTCAAGAACACTATTGGACGTGGAGGGAGCATTAGTAAACAAAGGAATAGGTGGCTGAGAATCTGATACGGATGCAATATTAACGGAAGATGAGGATGGTATGAGTTGTGCTTGAGTTGAGGTACATGATTTGTTAACTGTAGGAATTCTGTATGGCATTTGTTTTGGCACGGATATTGTAGGTTGTAACAATTTTAATGGTGGGCAAACTATTTTAGTAATATTTTCATCTGTTTGTGAGGAACTGCTTACCGTTAATGGTTTAGCAGCCTGAGCGTAAGTTTGAGATGGTTGTGGGGCTATTAATTTTCGGGCTTCTGGGTAAGATATGTTATTATTTGTTTTGATTTCCTGAATTTGTTTTTCGGTTTTCCACTTAGGGCAGAATTTGGAATCAGCTGTATGGGGTTGAGAGCAATTAATACATTTAGGCTCTAGAGTGCAATCTGTAGAGGAATGCCCTACAGATGCACACCTAGAGCACGTTAGTTGGCCACGGCAGGAAGTTTGTGAATGTCCGAACCTCTGACACTTGAAACAGCGCAGAGGATTCGGAATGTATGGACGGATTTTACAGTTTAAATAACCAGCTTTTATTGTATTTGGTAGTTTCGGGCTATTGAATGTTAATATTAAATGTTTTGTAGGAATAATTGTGCTATCTTTTTTAATTGTAATTCTCCTGACCTGGATAACCCCTGATCAGAAAATCCATCAAGGATTTCTGCTTCAGGGGTGGTCAACAGGTCAGGTTCTGAAATGACACCTCGACTGGAATTTAGTGATCTATGAGGACTTACGGTTAACGGGCAATCTAAAAACGTTTTGGCCAATAGGAAAGACTTAGTTTGTAAGGCAGATGTAGTTTCAATAAGTAGGTCTGTGGATCGTAGCTTTTTAACAGATTTCGGATCTCCTCCTATTCCTTTTAGTGCTTTCTGTATGGCAAATGGTGATTTCAGGGACATTTCATTATTTGGTAGTGACAAGATTAAAAAGCGGGAATTAGTAGCAATAGTATCTATGTTGATTTTGGGTAAAACGAGGCCTTTACCCGGGCACAAAATTTCAGGATCCATGACAGAGAGATGGTATTCATCCTGGTGTGGCTCCACCCACCACGGAGTCCAACAAGGGAGGCAGTGTGCCGGTCATCTGGCAAAAACCAGGCACGGCGCTTACCTGGAGTACACCCAGAATATAGTGCTACAGCATCAGGGCGAGGATCCAACGGGTAAACCCGCCACTCCTTATCTGCAGCACTAACCCTACAGCAATGTCTCCGAAAAGACTTATCACCAGCCGATTGACAGGAGCGGGCTCACTCCTGCCACTGGTCTACAGCGAAGCGTGGGCCAAAGGGAACGCAAAAGGTATCCCCAGGACACCATTTTTCCTCCTTACGGGACGCCGCACACGGCAAACATGCGGGTCGGAAAACCAACGTTGTTAGTAAGAAAACAAAGAAATAATGCGAACATCAAAATAAATCATCAAAAAATATTAAACAAATTGAACGCAATACAAAACGAAAAATATAGTATTAATAATGAATATTGTGAGTAATCTAATAAAAAAAATGAATTGATAATTTTGTACATGTAAATTTCGAAAAATTGTCTGTAGTCTAGACGGGAAAAGAAGAAAAGGGAAAATTGAATGACAAGAGGATCGAAAATAGAGAAGGATCACTAGGGTACCCCGGGTTCGTGACACCCGAGTTTACCAAAGACAGTAAACCCCTTGGGAAGAGGAAAAGATCACTAGGGTACCTCGGGATTGTGACACCCGTACTCACCTAAAGAAGGTGAGCCCCCTGAGGGGGCTAGGCCCGGCTGTCGAGGGGCTCCCTTGTTGTTTCCCTGCCCTCGCTCTCTTTGCTGGTAGGTAACCTGGAGCGGGCAGCATGGGGTCAAGACGCGCCCCACTCGCCCCTGCGACGTGGTCACGAAGAACTTTGGTGACGTGACCAGGGTGGGGCGTATCGGTGAGGTGTAGCCACTCCATGTGCTTGATGAGTCCCCATTCGGATGCGAACGTCTTCTCACAAAAGAGGCATACCTCCTTGTGGGGACTTGCTTTCCCATCGTTCGTCACGTGGACTGTGGCGCTACCATGAGGGACAGCAGCATCGGTGATATCCCCCGGGTCGACTTGGACTATTTTTGTGAGTGGGGGACCTTCCTGCCTTTTCGACTTGGAAGTTGTGAGCTTCCTTGATGTGCTGTGCCATGCCGTTCGTGATTTGTACGTAATTGGCACAGTGTGCACACCACTGGCAGGGAATGTCACTCTTTTTGTCGAGTCCCCTGGTTCCAACTTTCCTGTTTTGGATTGCATTCTTGTGCGTTTGGTGGTGCTCTGATCGGTGCCTCTCGAGATCAGAGTCACAGAGGAAAGAGACCCCGCATGTGCTGCAGGTCTTGCCACCCTGGTCGAGGAGGTTGAGCCTCTGTGGCTTCCTCTTCCCTCTCGCACCCTTATTCTTCCTTTTATGAATAGTCTTATCTTGTTTCCCAGTTGTTGGCACTGGGTCGACGACTTGTGGTATGTCGTCTATGACGGCCTGCAGCTCTTTCTCCTCTGCCAAGTGTTCTTGCAGTTTGGTATTCGTATAGAACCCAAGATTGCAGTTCGTGCACCGGAACAGGTTTTTACGTTTCCTGCCCTGTGGTGCCTTACGCACGGGCGCAGCTTCTCCCTCTCTTTGGCTCGTTCGGGGTTGCGCTTCCTGGGATCTATGTCCTATACTCGTTGGCTGCGATTGTAGACCGGCAGGGGGTTCAGGTTCAAGGAGGGTTTCCTCCTGGGATCCTAATAGGAGGTCAAGAATGTTGATCTCCCCCTGGCTAGGCTGTGCCTCCTGTTCGGTCGTAACTTGATTGGCAGCAGTGGTTGGAGGTGCGGCCGTCATTTCAACAGTCCCACTGTTCTCCTGTGGAGACCTGTGCGTCGGCGTGAACTCCACTGTCCAGTGTTTGGCCGGGGCAAACACCGAGCTAATTTTGGGGGTGCTGGTTGCACCAACGTTCTCGCTCAAGACATTTTCATCTTGGAGGCTTGTGGATTGCGGAGAGTTCACATCCCCTCCTATTGGGGAGGCGTCCGTGTCTGTGCTATGGCCTCCTTGGTTTGATAAGTCCCTGAAATCCTCAGGGAATAGTTCACGAAACTTATCCTCCGTCACCCGTTCAGGTGGGGTTGGAGTGCCTTGGGGGCCAAGCAGTTTGTCGACGTTCCGGATCGCCTTGTTCCTTCTACCACACCTCATGTGCCTCTTGAGATGGGTCTTTAAGATGTACAGAGAATTGAACGTGTCCCCACAGATGATGCAGGCAATGTTCCTTGTGGCATTGTCTATGGCTGACACAGCAGCACGGGTTCGCTCTGCTACTGGCGATGGTGAAATCGTGGATACTGTATCCATTGTTCAGATTGTTTTTTAAGAGTTCTATAGGGTTACGGCGGAGCAGTTCGACAGTGTAACCGTGAGTGATTTTCTTTTTAGAAAGGTTTAAACAACACCTATGAGAGAAATCGGCCCGACGAGTCTCGCAACGACACAGCATACATTATGCGGTACAATTAACAAGAGAAGAGAATAAAATTTACATACTATGCACTCCGCTCACAGGAATAGCTGCTGCCAGTACCTATGTGCCCACATGACGTTGATAACGAGTGCTGTGTGCTACCCCCTCCCAACAGAACCTGAAACAAATGCCTGCAAGAGAAGGAAGTCCCAGGTCTCCCATTGGAATTACGCTAGAGGACATAGCTAGGGGGATAGGAAAGTGAGATACACCTCTTTGGGTTATCAGTTAATCTATGCATTATAGAGATAAGTGGTCATTTGTGGATAGGTAATAAGCAGCACTGTGTACATATCAATAACATATACAAAAACCAGGGG